>APFE030929248.1:46506-85749 GCA_000404065.3 Pinus taeda | reverse complement strand
GTCTGATCAAGGACGGGAATTTACCTAGGATGAATTCTTCGATTTTTGTGAAGAACATGGAATAAGAAGGGAATTCTGTACTGCAAGGACTCCTCAGCAAAATGGAGTAGTGGAAAGGATGAAGAAAATGGTTCAACAAATGGCTCATTCTATGCTTGATGAGTCTGGAACTCCCGCAACCTTTTAGGGTGAAGCCGCATTTGCTGCAGTCACTATTCTCAACAAGACAAACATTCGAGTAAACAACACTCAAACGCCTCATGAACTTCAGTATGGTAAGACTCCCACAATAAGATACTTCAAAATTTTAGGAAGAAAATGCTACATCAAAAAGACTGATGAAAATATTGGCAAGTTTGAACCTAGAGCAGATGAAGGCATTCTCCTTGGTTACTCTCCCCACAGCAAAGCATATAAGTGTTATAATAAAAGACTTGGTAAAATTGTTGAAAGTATTGATGTAGTGGTTGATGAAGAAGGAAACATTCCTAAGCAGGTAAAATCCGAAGATTTCGAAGATGATGAAGACTATCCTTCAACATCAAATCAGATTTATGATGAAGAAGAAACTCATGAGGCACTAGAAGAACAAATAAGGATAGAAGAAAAGACTCCCTCCAAGTACGTTCAGAAGAATCATCCAGAAACTCAAATTTTGGGATAGAAAGAGGTAGGTGTACAAATAAGAAGAAGTATTTTTGAAGCTTCAAGCTATCTAGCATTGCTCTCCTCCACTGAACCACAAAATGTAAAAGAAGCAAGAAAAGATGAATGCTAGTTCAAGGCCATGGATGAAGAACTTGAGAATATTGAAAAGAATAACACTTGGGAGTTGGTTCCTAGACCAAAGGATAAGAATGTCACAGGGAAAAAATGGATATTCAAAAACAAGCTGAATGAAAATGGAGAAGTTATCAGAAACAAGGCCAGACTTGTTTGTAAAGGGTATGCAAAACAAGAAGGTATAGACTTTGAAGAAACTTATGCACCAGTTGCTAGACTTGAGGCTATAAGAATGTTCCTTTCTCTTTCTAGCTTTCAGAAGTTCAAAGTATTTCAAATGGATGTGAAATCTGCCTCTTTAAATGGGGACTTAGAAGAAGAAGTGTATATTGAGCAACCATATGGATTCATCTTTAGAAATGATCCAAAACTTGTATGCAGACTTAAGAAGGCACTCTATGGTCTTAAATAGGCTCCAAGGGCTTGGTATTATCGTCTAGACAAATACCTCCATCTACAAGGTTTTTCAAAAGGATCAACAGATAGCAATATATATATAAAAATTGATAATGATAAATTGCTAATACTTGTTGTGTATGTTGATGATATCATCTTTGGTAGTAATGAAGAAGCCATGAGTCAAAACTTTGCTTTGATGATGTAGAAAGAATTTGAAATGTCCTTGCTTGGTGAGCTGACATATTTTCTTGGTTTACAAATCCAACAAAATAAAGATGGTATCTTTTTATCACAAACAAAGTACCTTAAGCAGATCTTGAAGAAATATGGCATGGAAGATTCGAAACTGGTATGTACCCCTATGGTAACAGGATGCAGCCTCAGCACAAATGATGAATCAACAACAGTACATCAACCAACTTATAGATCCATGATTGGTAGTCTGTTCTATCTAACAGGTACCCAACCAGACATAATGCATGCAGTGGGAATAGATGGAATATTCCAGGCAAATCCATAGGAAGCACACCTTCAAGCAGTTAAGAGGATTTTCAAATATCTTCAAGGAACACAAAACTATGGCTTATGGTATCCTAGAGATTCAGATCTCACACTTCATACATATACAGATGCAGATTCGGCAGGAAGCATGGATGATAGGAAAAGCACTAGTGGTGGTGCATTCTTTATGGGTTCCAGATTAGTATCCTGGTTTAGCAAGAAACAAAGTTCAATTGCTTTATCTACAGCTAAAGCGGAATATGTGGCTGTTGCATCTTGCTGCACACAACTCCTTTGGATGATGCAAACTTTGCAATATTTTCAAATCACTTGTACTCCACCTATCTCCATCTTATGTGATAATACAAGTGCAATCAATATTTCAAAGAATCCAGTCATGCATTCAAAGACCAAGCACATACCTATCAAATATCATTTTATCTAGGAACAAGTGCTTGAACAAAAGGTCAAATTGGAGTATGTTCCCTCTAAGGAACAAGTTGCTGATATACTCACCAAACCACTGCCGAGGGAGACATTTGAATACCTGAGACAGAAGCTGGGAGTAGTCGATGCATCATATTGCTGTTGAAACTTGTTTGTTTCAGAGAAAAGTGGTTGTACACGAGTTTCATGAGGAGGATCCACGTACATACGCCGGTCTATGTGGATACAGTCGCGTATATGTTGGTTGAAGACAAACAGTGGGCCAGGCTCTGGATGAAAAGAGTCTGATGTGGGTCTGACAAAGACCATCTGGCACAAGTTCAGGGGGAGCATATATTATGCTAATAATGCATTGTTGGCATTATCTTAGAAGATCTTGGTTCAATTTCAGTTGTTTTTAGTTTCAGGTGGAATAGATGTAGAGGGAGAACATGGTTGCTAGTTTGAATGATGATTGACAGATAGTTGTTGATAACTATCATAGTCCTGTTGTAGATATTTCACCTCTATGTATTTCTTTTCTGATCAAGGTCATGTAACAACCTACTTTGATTTCCCCACTCTACCTGGGATGATTGATGTAATGTTCTTGTTTTATCTTGTGTAAACTTTTGGTGTATCCCCAATTGGTTGGGTGGATGAGTCAATAATGGTATATCCCCACTTGGTTGGGAGATGGATGTATGTATGAGTCTTTGGTGATAGGAAGGTCGCCTATGAAGTATAGAGTCATGTTCTTCCTTATAGACCATTTTTCTGCAGACCTTGCCTACAGTCAGGAGGAGCATGGACAACACAACAGAGCAGAGATTTCAGCATGTACTCAAGGGGAGCATAACCATTTTCCCTTGATGTCAAAGGGGGAGAATGACTTTGAATGATCTGGGGTTACCATCAAGTCCAAAAGGGGAGATTGTTGGCATTATGACATAGGTTTAGAACTATGGCATAGGTGTTGTCCTTGATGGCAACTCACTTAGATGGCAGATTATAGTTCACGCTCTCAGAATGGAAGAACAATTCATATACGTAGGTTCCTCTTAACCAGGTTGCGTATACACGTAGTATTGCTGATCAAAAGTTGTGTATGTGCATGCGGGCACTTTCATGCACGGAAAAGTGCGTACATGTGGGAAATCCTATTTTTGGGTCCGTGGTATTTGGACCTATGGTTTTGGACCTTGGTATTTAATCTGAAGTATTGAACCGAGGTATTGGGTCCCTAGTATTGGTTCTCAATGGTTTTGAACCATGGTTTGAGTAAGGCCTAAGACTATAAAAAGGGAAGGAGATCATTTGGAAAAATCATTCACTCAAGCATTGAATATCTTATGAAGAGAAAGAACTATAATACTGGTCATTGGGTTATGGTGCATAGCTAGATCTGAATCAAGGAGGAACCTGAGCACAAGGAGAAGGATAAGTTCTATTGATGGGTCAAGATCTTAAGGCTTGAAGAGAAGTATCTTTGTGTGATTTTGATCTGTTATCTTTGGTACATGACTTGATCTATAAATATGATAATTTGGGTATAACTGATGTCTGAATAATTGAAAAGGGTAAATTATCTCCTATAGATCTGTACGCAGGTTCAATATATTAAAGGCGTGTATGCACGCTGGTTAGGTAATACAAAACAACGTATACGCAGGTTGGCCTTAACCCAGAAGCGTATGCACGTAGGTTCTCCATATTGAAGTAGCGTACGTCTCATGAAATATGTTTTAGCTACTTCTGTTTATTGCTGCAGTGTTCTGGGTTGAGGACAGTTGTTTGGTTACTGTTATTGTATTCTGGTTACAACATTCAGAGAAGTGATTTTTTGATTCAGTTGTGGTTTGTACAAAGAAGATTGGTTGATGTAGATATTCTTGACATTTAATTGATGTTATGGATCCAGTCTGAAAATTTATGAAACGTGGTCCCTGAAAGAAAGAGATGGTTGCAGCCTTTTGTAGGTCAGCACCTACATACTAGTACATCAGCTAGTACAAGAGCTAAGGGGGTTTAGCTCCCTTCCAAGAGAAGCTGGAGAACGAGAGAAGGTAGTAGCCTTCTGCAGGTAGCAGCATGCGTACTGGTATAAGACTGCACCAATACAAAAACATTGTAAAAAGAAGTTTCTAATTAAAAGAAGATAGAGACGAATTGCAGCAGGTGGTTTTCACCCACATTGGATTTCCACCTTATATCTTGTGTTATTATGTGTGATTGCTTCTTCTGTTTTACTGTTCCTAGTTACTGTTTATATGGTTTGGTGCACAGATTAATGATCAAAATCTAAAGAATAATTTAAATTACAAGTCTACTCGTTATACGCTAGTTTTCTTAACAGCAGTTGCGTACATACGCGGTTTTTACTAATTGAAGTAGCGTATACAAATCTGATTGGGAAATCAAAAATAATTGACCTGATAATACTGATTCACCCCCCCTCTCAGTATTATTTCCAACAATTGGTATCGAAGCAGGTCCTTCAAAAGAAGCTTGATCGATTGAAGGAAGATCTATCATCATGAGCAACTACGGAAAAGAGGCATCAATCAGGCCACCGATTTTTGATGGGGGCAACTTCGTCTATTGGAAGGTAAGAATCACAACCTATCTTCAATCTCTTGGTACAAAAGTTTGGGATATTTTGGAAACAGGATACACATTTCCATCAGCAACTCCTATAGATACGGCTGGTAAGAAGCAATATGAAACAAATGCAAGCGCTGTCAATACTCTATAAGGGAGTCTATCTCAATCAGAATTCGTCAAGGTTATGCAGCTCAAAATTGCAAAAGAAATATGGGACAAGATCATTTTGAGCTATGAAGGAGATGATCAGGCAAAATGAGCAAAACTTCAAACTCTCATAATTCAATATGAAAATCTTAGAATGCACAATGATGAAAGTGTGGCTAATTATTTCTTACGTATAGATGAGATTGTTAATTGTATGAAAAACTTGGGTGAAGAGATAAAAGAAGCTACTTTGGTTGAAAAGGTTCTAAGATCTTTGTCTTCTAAGTTTGAATCAAATGTTTCAGCCATAGAAGAAAAGCAGAATCTACAAAGCCTTACCATGTCACAACTGCATGGAATCCTAACTGCTTTCAAAATGAGAAAAGGGGGGCCATCAGACAGGAGAGAACTTGCATTCAAAGCTTCAGGAAAAGGAGATTATAATGAGTCAGGACATATGTCAGAAGGAGAAGAAGAATCAAACTTTGTCAAGAACCTTCAACGGGGCTCCGGAAGATTCAGAGGTAAGCTACCTTCCAAATGTTTTGCTTGTGGAAGAGTCGGTCACTATGCAGCCAAGTTTCCTCATAAAGATAAGCTTGACAAAGTTAAGGAACCAGCTAGATGGAATAGAAAACAAAATGTAAGTAAGAAGAGCTATTATACACATGAAGACAGTGATGGATTTTCAATTAGTGATGAAGATGAACAATGTAATGATTATAAACTTTTGATGGCTTTTGAAGATGATGATTTCTTGGATGCTATAGATGAAGATGATCTCTATGAAGAAATTTCTAAACTTAAAATCTGTTTACAAGAAAATATTATGATCATAGATACTCTGACATTCCAACTCGCTGAAAGGGAAAAACACAATGAAAAGATAGAATGTGAAATTGTGGGACTTAGAAAAGATATTGAGAAATCAAAAGCCCTTAATCTTAGATTTGCTAAAGGATCTGAAACTTTAGAAGAGCTTATCAAAGTGCAGCGATCTCCTCTAATAAAGACAGGTCTTCGATATACTGAAGAAGCGTCTCAAGCACAAAAGGAATCCACCTCCAGAACTTATCTTGATGCAGCAGGGAGAAGTGAACAGGTTGATAATAGACAACAAAAGCATAATGTAGATCACCAGGTAAATTAGGGACAATTTACTTCCAGAATGAATAGAGATCACCAAGTAAATCGAGGGCAATCTACTTCAAGGATGAACAAAAGCTATAACCAACCACAGGTAAATCATTCTCAATTTGCCTCAAGAATGGATGTCAATGGAAACTACAATCATTTGGTCGGTAGGTTTGATAATTGCAAGAATTTCTTCAATGACCAATGTTTCTCTTGTCATAACTTTGGACACAAAGTTGCTTAATGTGTTGCCTACAAGACCATCATGACTAGAGAAGCTCAAAAAGAAAGGAGTATGATTGGGATCATGAAAAGGACCTACAATAACTTTCATACTCTTGAGAATGAAATAGAATGTTTTATTTGTAACAACTTCTGTCATGAAGATTATGAATGCAGGAGTAGGTTTCGGCAAAAAGATCAGAAGGAGCAAGATTCATTGAGTCCCAAAACATGGAGAAAGAAAGAACCACAACCAAAAAGATGTGGGATAGCCCTATATGTGGAAGGACAGGAAAATTAGTGGTACATCGACAATGGATGCTCGAAACATATGACAGGTGATAAAGAAAAACTGCAGTCGTATAGTGCCTTAGAAAAGGAAAGGAAGGTCTCATTTGGAAATGACACCCCCGCACTCATAAAAGGTAAAGGTTCTGTTATTTCGAAAGAAAAGGTCAAAGCTGGAAATCTTATGTGTGTTGATGGATTAAAGCATAATCTATTGAGTGTCAATGAAATGTGTGATCAAGGAAATGAGGTAATATTTCAATCAAATGGATGTATTGTTCATGAGCTTGATATAGGGGAAACAACGATCAAAGGCATAAGAACTCCAAATAATTTATACACACTCAAGGGAGGACAACAACAATGCTATCTAAGCAAGAATGATGAACACTGGCTATGGCACAGAAGGTTGGGGCATCTAAGCTTCTCTCAGATAAGGAAATCATGCAAATATCAGGTGGTTCGTGATCTCCCTGACATCAGAATTCGAAACAATACAATATGCAAATCATGTCAGTTTGATAAGCAAACCATAACTAATTTCCTTGAAAAGGAAGGATCAGCTAGTAGGCCACTTGAACTTGTTCATACTGATGTATGTGGTCGATCTAGGAAAAGGTCATCTCGAGGAGAAGAATACTTTATATTGTTCATTGACGACTTTTCAAGGAGGTGTTGGATAGGACTTCTGAAGCATAAAGACGAATCTTTCGGAAAGTTCAAAGCATTCAAAGCCTTGGTTGAAAATGAATCAGATCGCAAAATAAAATGCCTCAGGTCTGATAAAGGAGGGGAATTTACTTCGAATGAATTTTTCGATTTTTGTGAAGAACATGGAATAAGAAGAGAATTCTCTAGTGCAAGGACTCCTCAACAAAATGGAGTAGTAGAAAGGATGAAAAAAACAGTTCAACAAATGGCTCGAGCTATGCTTGATGAGTCTGGAACTCCTGCAACCCTCTGGGGTGAAGCTGCATTTGCTGCCATCATTATTCTCAACAAGACAAACGTCTGGAAATCCTCATGAACTTTGGTATGGTAAGACTCCTATGGTAAAATACTTCAAAATTTTTGGAAGCAAATGTTACATCAAAAGGACTGATGAAAACCCTGGCAAGTTTGAACTTAGAGCAGATGAAGGCATTCTCCTTGGTTACTCTCCCCATAGCAAAGGATATAAGTGCTACAATAAAAGACTTGGAAAAATTGTTGAAAGTATTGATGTAGTGGTTGATGAAGAAGGAAACACTCCAAGGCTAGTAAAATCCGAAGATTTTGAAGATGATGAGGACTATCCTTCAACATCAAATCAGACTTATGATGAAGAAGAAGAAACCTATGAGGCACCAAAATAACAGATAAGGGTAGAAGAAAAGACTCCATCCAGGTACGTCCAGAAGAATCATCCAAAGACTCAAATTTTGGGGCAAAAAGAGGCAGGTGTACAAACAAGAAGAAGTATCTCTGAAGCTTCAAGCTATCTAGCATTGCTCTCCTCCATTGAACCACAAAATGTATGAGAAGCATGCAAAGATGAATGCTGGGTCAAGGCCATGGATGAAGAACTTGAGCAGATTGAAAAAAATAACACTTGGGAGTTGGTTCCTAGACCAAAATATAAGAACGTCAGAGGGAAAAAATGGATATTCAAAAACAAGTTGAATGAAAATAGAGAAGTTATTAGAAACAAGGCCAGACTTGTTTTTAAAGGGTATGCTCAACAAGAAGGTATAGACTTTGGAGAAACTTTTGCACCAGTTGCTAGACTTGAGGCCATAAGAATGTTCCTTGCTCTTTCTAGCTTTCAAAAGTTCAAAGTATTTCAAATGGATGTGAAATCTGCCTTTTTAAATGGGGACTTAGAAGAAGAAGTGTATATTGAGCAACTAGATGGATTCATCCTTGGAAATGATCCGAAACCTGTATGCAGAATTAAGAAGGCACTCTATGCTCTTAAACAGGCTCCAAGGGCTTGGTATTATCGTCTGGACAAATACCTCCATCAACAAGGTTTTTCAAAAGGATTAGCAGATAGCAATCTATATATAAAAATTGATAATGATAAATTGCTAATACTTGTTGTGTATGTTGATTATATCATCTTTGGTAGTAATGAAGAAGCCATGAGTCAAAACTTTGCTTTGGTGATGCAGAAAGAATTCAAAATGTCCTTGCTTGGTGAGCTGACATATTTTCTTGGTTTACAAATCCAACAAAATAAATATGGTATCTTTTTATCACAAACCAAGTACCTTAAGTAGATCTTGAAGAAATATGGCATGGAAGATTCGAAACCGGTATGTACCCCTATGGTAACAGGATGCAGCCTCAGCACAAATGATGAATCAACAACACTACATCAACCAACCTATAGATCCATGATTGGTAGTCTGTTCTATCTGACAGGTACCTGACCAGACTAATGCATGCAGTGGGAATAGTTGGAAGATTCCAGGCAAATCCAAAGGAAGCACACCTTCAAGCAGTTAAGAGGATTTTCAAATATCTTCAAGGAACACAAAACTATGGCTTATGGTATCCTAGAGATTCAGATCTCACACTTCATACATATACAGATGTAGATTGGGCAGGAAGCGTGGATGATAGGAAAAGCACTAGTGGTGGTGCATTCTTTATGGGTTCCATATTAGTATCTTGGTTTAGCAAGAAACAAAGTTCATTTTGATTTATCTACAGCTGAAGCAGAATATGTGGTTGCTACATCTTTCTGCACACAACTCCTTTGGATGATGCAAACTCTGCAATATTTTCAAATCACTTGTACTCCACCTATCTCCATCTTATGTGATAATACAAGTGCAATCAATATTTCAAAGAATCTAGTCATGCATTCAAAGACCAAGCACATACCTATCAAATATCATTTTCTCCAGGAACAAGTACTTAAACAAAAGGTCAAATTGGAGTATGTTCCCTCTAAGGAACAAGTTGCTGATATACTCACCAAACCACTACCCAGGGAGACATTTAAATACCTCAGACAGAAGCTGGGAGTAGTCGATGCATCATCTTGCTGTTGAAACTTGTCTGTTTCAGAGAAAAGTGGTTATACGCGAGTTTCATGAGGATGATCGACGTACATACGCCGGTTTATGTGGATATAGTTGCGTATATGTTGGTTGAAGACAAACAGTGGGCCAGGCTCTGGATGAAAAGAGTCTGATATAGGTCTGACATAGACCATCTGGCACAGGTTTAGGGGGAGGATATATTCCGCTAATGATGCACTGTTGGCATTATCTTAGAAGATCTTGGTTCAATTTTAGTTGTTTTTGGTTTTGGGTGGAACAGATGCAGAGGGAGAACATGGTTTTTGGTTTGAATGATGATTGACAGATAGTTGTTGATAACTATCATAGCCCTGTTGTAGATATTTCATCTCTATGTATTTCTTTTCTGATCAAGGTCATGTAACAGCCTACTTTAATTTCCCCACTATGCCTGGGATGAATTATGTAATGTTTTTGTTTTATCTTGTGTAAACTTTTGGTGTATCCCCACTTGGTTGGGTGGATGAGTCAATATTGGTATATCCCCACTTTGGTTGGGAGATCGATGTATGTATGAGTCTTTGGTGATAGGAAGGTCGCTTATGAAGTATAGAGTCATGGTCTTTCTTATAGACCATTCTTCTGCAGACCTTGCCTACAGTCAGGAGGAGCATGGACAGCACAACAGAGTAGAGATTTAAGCATGTACTCAAGGGGAGCATAACCCTTTTCCCTTGATGTCAAAGGGGGAGAATGACTTTGAATGATTTGGGGTTGCCATCAAATCCAAAGGGGGAGATTGTTGGCATTATAACACAGGTTTAGCACTATGGCACAGGTGTTGTCCTTGATGGCAACTCTCTTAGATGGCAGATCACAGCTCAAGCTCTCAGAATGGAATAAAAATTCATATATGCAGGTTCCTCTTAACTAGGTCGCATATACACACAGGATTTCTGATCAAAAGTCATGTATGCATATGCACACACTTTCATGCACGGAAAAGCGCATACATGTGGGAAAGCTTATTTTTGGGTCCGTGGTATTTGGACCTATGGTTTTGGACCTTAGCATTTTGTCTGAAGTATTGAACCCAGGTATTGGGTCCCTAGCATTAGTTCTCAATGGTTTTGAACCATGGTTTGAATAAGGCCTAAGACTATAAAAAGGGAAATAGATCATTTGGAAAAATCATTCACTCAAGCATTGAATATCTTATGAAGAGCAAGAACTATAATACTGGTCATTGGGTTATGGTGCATAGCTAGATCTGAATCAAGGAGGAACCTGAGTGCAAGGAGAAGGATAAGTTCTATTGATGGGTCAAGATCTTAAGGCTTGAAGAGAAGTATCTTTGTGTGATTTTGATCTGCTATCTTTGGTACATGACTTGATCTATAAATCTGATTATTTGGGTATAACTAATGTCTGAATAATTGAAAAGGGTAAACTATCTTTTAGAGATCTGTATGCAGGTTCGATATATTAAAGGTGTGTATGCACGGTGGTTAGGTAATACAAAACAACGTATACGCAGGTTGGCCTTAACCCAGAAGCGTATGCACATGGGTTGTGCATATTGAAGTAGCATACGTCTCATGAAATATGTTTTAGCTACTTCTGTTTATTGCTGCAGTGTTCTGGGTTCAGGACAGTTGTCTGGTTACTGTTATTGTATTCTTGTTACAGTGTTCAGAGAAGTGATTGTTTGATTCAGTTGTGGTTTGTACAAATAAGATTGGTTGATGCAGATATACTTGATGTTTAATTGATGTTATGGATCCAGTATAAAAACTTATGAAGCGTGGTCCCTGAAAGAAAGAGAAGGTTGTAGCCTTTTGTAGGTCAGCACCTATGTACTAGTACATTAGCTAGTAGAATAGCTAAGGGGGTTATAGCTCCCTTCCAGGAGAAGCTGGAGAATGAGAGAAGGTTGTGGCCTTCTGCAGGTAGCAGCCTATGTATTCGTATAAGACTGCACAAGTAGAGAAACATTGTAGTAATAAGTTTCTGATTAAAAGAAGATAGAGACGAATTGTAGCAGGTTGTTTGCAGCCACATTAAGTTTCCACCTTATATCTTGTGTTCTTATGTGTGATTGCCTATTCTGTTTTACTATTCTTGGTTACTGTTTACATGGTTTGATGCACAGATTAATGTTCAACATCTAAAGAATAATTTAAATTACAAGTATGTTGGTTATATGCTAGTTTCCTTAACAGCAGTTGCGTACATACACGGTTTTTACTAATTGAAGTAGTGTATACAAATTTGATTGGGAAATGAAAAATAATTGACCTGATAATACTGATTCACCCCCCCTCTCAGTATTATTTCCAACACACACACACACACACACACACACACACACACACACACACACACACACACACACACACATATATATATATATCTATATATATATGTCGGTCGACTGTTCTCATGCCATGGATTCTCAGAAAGGAGATTTCAATGACAATTCTTCAACATCACATGTTTCATATCACCTTTCTGCTCCACTCCTAACATCAATGTCTTCAAGCACATGTAAAACCTCCTTCATGTTTTTCTTTGATGAGTAAAGTCTTTTTAGCAATTCACCCACTTCTCACAGTGTAGCTTTCTTTCAATGTAGAAAAGTTAACTCACCTTGTTTGATAAGCACATAACACTATGGTTTTTCATTCTCTTGGACAAATCAAAATTTGCCTATGCTAGGCCTGGATCATGGTCAAAGTTCTTCAATGTCCATGGCCATTCTTTTCCACATGACAGTGTATTGGTAGGAAGGTGTGTTGTAGACATTTTTGGGCACTTCAACCCCAATCATAAATGTCCATAAGCTGAGGGCTCCTAAGTCCCTAAAAGTGTTGCTTCACTGCCTAAAGGAACAAGGTCAGCTGATTACATCATCTCCCAGAAGTTCTCCACTAAAAACTGCTCATAAATGGTCAAACTGGACCATACTGGAACCCCAATGCAGAGGGTGCGATGCATATCACCTTCCCAGTGTACAAGGTACGATGCATACTGAATTGCTCCTCTGTAGGGTGCAATGGTCGGGAATGGACAAATGGCAGGGACAAAATGCGAGGTGGAAGATCATGGAGTCTTCCAGAAGCTTCCCCTCTGACACTTGCCTCTCTGTTTTCGACCAGGGATGAATAAGAGATCACCATTCTCCAAGTGGAAGCAGGAACTATCAGAGAGAGGACACTAATCAAGACCCGAGAAGATGACTCACCTCCCTACAATCATTTATATATGGATCCCTCATCACAGAGATCCAGAGGCTGGAATCTTGTATCTTGTAGAGAAGTGTTGTTGGTTTTTTGGTGTATATTCATAGTGTTGGGTGATATAAGCTTTACTTGAGGTGAAGAAGGGCTTTCTAGTTGGAGGATGATGCTGGGTCAAAACATATGGTTGTAATCCTCTTGCTACTTTTCATCTTAATAAAGCTATTCAAGGTTTCCTCCATATTCTTGTGTACTTGTTTATATATGCATTTGTATGGTTAACACACATCTAGTCCTATGCTATTTATGAATATAGATCTTTGTTCTTCGATAGTAGTATGTTGCTGTGATTCCACAGGTGCTCTTTGAAGCTGGGCAGACGAAGAAGAAGCGGCAAAGCTCTATCAGGAAGGAGAGGAAATCAAGCGCAAGACTAAGGTTGGTCTCCTTCGTTCCCCTCTTGTCTATTTTCATAAAGGAAAGTGAAAATAGACTTTACTTGTTTGTTTCTAAGATAGCTACCAGTCTTAGTGGGAATAGCAGCATCCAAGTGGACACTGTTCCCGGTAACACCTACTGCAATCCGTTCAATCATGAAATGATAGATTGCCCCATGCTGATAGCATAGATATGTGAGGAAAGCACAACACAACCTACGCTAACGAAAAACGTCCAAATGATGAGGTCCGAACCGCGCGAGGAAGACCCCAATGTGACATGATGCTTAGAAGTGGCGTGGCCATAGGGGAAGATAAGGGGAAACTAACCAAGGAAAACACATGGTTTCCCGAGGCCCCTACAAAGCAGCATGATTTTGACTTGGAATACACGAAGGAGACATTTATGGAATCTAAGAAGAGCTTCATGGAGGTCTCTACTTCAGGTAGTAAGGATCAACCTGAAATGGATCCCTCTATGCTAACTATCATTTTTTGGGACATGCATGAAGTTGCTATGCGACAATAAGGCAATTAAAGGATTACAAGAGCTGATAACTAGGTGTGCAGGGTTAGGTGAACCTCGTGTGGTTTGGAAACTGGGAAAACATGCTTTGCGCACTGGATGGGAAATGCGATTAACAACACATATTGGCACCTATGAGATGGATAAGATCATTCTGGACTTAGACTCGGATGCAAACATGCTACCTAAAGAGACATGGGAATGCATGGGCAAGCACTCATTACAGTGGTCTCCTATTCAATTACGGATGTCAAACAAACAAAAGATCTTGCCCATGGGGAGATTGCAAAGAGTCACAGTAGATATAGAAGGTGCAAGCACACAAATGGACTTTGAGGTAATAGAAATTGTGGATGACAATAACCCTTACCCCGCATTGTTAGGGATAGACTAGGCCAGAGATATGAATGGAGTTATTAATTTAAAGAAGCAAAAGATGATTTTTGAGAAAACGTCCCTATGCATAGTCATTCTGCTAGACCCGGCTGAAGGAGTGTGCTACACTGAACCCGTGTGCAATGAAGGACGTGATGATGAATTGGATTGTATCTACAAGATAATTGCGAGAAATCCGGATTGGATAAATCCGACTGTGGAGGGAAGAATATCGTGGGAATGTGCAGATTCCTTCCCCTTGGATTCAGAGGAAGAAGACGAGCGCTGGCATAATCAGTTGAATGGAGTAACAACATTAAACTACAACATGATGACTCGGTCGTTGTGTTACGTAACCGCTCAGGATCGAGATTTGCCAACGTATGATGGGTTGACAATAGTGGACGAATTCCTGACCAAGTTTGGGAGCGCAGTACCACAACACCAGAGGTTCGATGCATTAAAATGGGCATTGCACGCAACGTCTTTGCGTTGGTGGGGAACACATGAAGGAACCTTTGAAGATTGGCGCGATTGTAGGAGGATGATGCAGATAAGGTTTGGGAATCCGGAACTATGAATAACCGAGAAATAAGATGGAAGTGAGGACCCGCGCATGCACCTCACAAAATGGACCAAAGCCTCTGGAGAAGAACCCCAACTAGAGTGGGTACACTTATTTTATCATACCCTTGATGTCATCCCAAGGAACTGGTATACTGAGACAGAACTCCGACATGGTACAAGCGAGTGGGAAATCTTGCGTGAAGGATTTTTTTTAACATTCTTATTTGAGGACCAATGCATGGATACTGTTGATGATGTGCTGCAAGTTGTGAAGGCCGCCATTTTCAAAATACCACTGGAACCAGAAGAAATAGTGCAGCAAGTACGGTCTCATCGGCTGAGTCAGGCCCTCAATGTTACAACGTACAGGTAGAAGTTGATGATGATGACCCCAGAAACATCAATATTCCAGAAACAGAGGGGAGTCATGAGGTTCGTGAACCAATGATCGAGGACCCCGACATCACTGTGCCGCTGAAAACGAAACAAGTGAACATTGGTACGGAGGAGGAGCCGTAGTATGCAACGCTTGGGGACTATTGGGACAATGCCATAGTGAATAAGGTCATCAAATTACTTCGTGAATATCAAGACTTATTCCCGACCAAAATAACCAAGTTAAAAGGGATCCTCAACGATCTAAGGATGATAAAGATAACTCTAAAACCAGATGTGAAGCCAGTTAAGCAGCAACCTTACTTTTTGAATCCAAAGTACAAGGAAAAGGTTCGCGAAGAATTGGACAAGATGCTTGTAGTAGGAATTATTGAACTTGTGGAAGAATCTGATTGGGTGAGTCCTATGATAGTGTAAGAGAAAAAATAGAAGGGCGAAATTCGAATCTGCGTGGACCTCCGAAAAATGAATGATGCTTGTGTTCATGACCCATTCCCGATGCCGTTCACAGATGAAGTTTTGAAGAATGTTGGTGGACAAGAAGCGTACTCATTTACGGATGGGTTTTCAGGGTACCATCAGATCAAGATTGTGCTGAAAGAGAGAAGCAAGACCACCTTCACGACCGAATGGGGATGTTTTCAGTACACTGTTATGCCCTTTGGGTTAAAGAACGCCCCAACGATATTTTCACGCGTAGTAGTGGCTGCTTTCAAGGAATTCATCCATAAGCTTTTGGAAGTTTATTTTGACAATTGAACTATATTTGGGCTAGTCAAGAAACGTATTGCAAGCTTACGGTTGATGTTGGATACATTCCGACGGCACTAGATTGCACTGAATCTCAAGAAGTGCACTTTCCTTGTCCCCTTCTGAAACTTTCTCGGCCATGTGGTCTGTAGACAAGGCCTGATGGTGGATCTTGTGAATATTGTTGTCATACTCAATCTGTAAGCATCGCGCAGTGTCAAACAACTCTGCACCATGTTGGGACACACTAGCTACTATCGTAAGTTTATTAAGGGCTATGCACAAATCATGGAAGCAATGGAATAGTTGTTGAAAAAAGACGCTACATATTGTTGGAATGATGATTGTAAGAAAAGTCTAGAGATTCTCAAGGAGAAAATGGCATCCGCTCCCATTTTGTTTTTCCCAAAATGGGACATTGAAATTCTTGTCCATGTTGATGCATTGGGATCACGCTGGACATTATACTCACATAGGAAGGAGTGGAAGGAATTGATCACCCGATCGTGTTCACGAGTCAACGATTGTCCAAAGCTAAAAAGAACTACTCCACCACTGAGCATGAGGGGTTGGCGATCATATACGTGCTCCAGAAATACCACCGCTATCTACTCAGGGGGCACTTTAAGATGTATACTGATCATTCTGCATTGAGATAATTAGTGAATAAGCCTGTGTTGGGGGAGCACATTTGTCGATGGTTACTATTGTTACAATAATATGATTTCGAAGTCATTGTTAAGCTGGGACGCTTAAACGTAGGCCCAGATCACCTGTCCCGAATTGAGAATGGTGAAGAGCCAACAAATTTAGAAGGACTACTTGATGCATAGCTCTATGTAGTACGTGTCACGGGTGGCCACTTCGAGGATATAATCTACTTCTTAACCACAGGGACCGCACCGCAGGGATATTCAGTTCAGCAGAAGAAAGAATTGGTGATACTCGCGGCGGACTTTACTGTTATTGCGAGGCACCTTTACAAAATGGGAACTGACAAAATATTATGTAGATATGTACCTAAATTTGGAAGAGGACAGATCCTCGTAGAAGCACATGGAGGGGTTGTAGGAGGACATTATGCAAGATGGGTGACAGCGCAAAAGATTCTTCGCGTTGGACTATGGTGGCCAACTCTACATCAAGATTCAAAAGCATACTATCGGGCCTGCGACATGTGTCAACGGACTAAGGAACCATCGCAAAGGGATGAAATGTTGCTCAATCCATAGATGACACTGCAACTATTTGAAAAATTGGCGATCGACTTTGTGGGGCCTATCACACCTCAAGGAAAGACGAGTGCACGCTATATCATCACCGCGACAGAATACTTGACTCGATGGGCGGAAGCATAGCCAGTTAAGGACTACACGACCGTTACAGCAGTGAAATTTTTGTTCAAGAATGTGTTGACATGGCTTGGATGCCCAAAAATTCTAATGAGTGACCGCGAAACACACTTCCCAAATGAAACTGTCAGCGCACTCACTAAGGAATTCCAAGTATATCATCAGCAAAGTACATTGTCATCCGCAAGCGAATGGGACAGTTGAAGCTTTCAACAATATTTTAGAGACTACATTGACCAAGGTCTATAATGCATAGAAAAATGATTGGGATTTACACATACCTGTTGTGCTATGGGCATACCAAACCACGTGCAAGAAATTGATGGGTCAAACACCTTTCTGGTTAGTCTACGGCATGGAAGCCGTCATGCCAATGGAATACATTGTACCCAGTTTGTGAATAGCAGTGATAATAGGCATGGCAGACCAGGGAGCACTAGAAGAAAGGCTTGCGCAACTAGAAGAACTAGAGGAGGAATGGTTTCTAGCGAGATTCCATTAGCAGGTACAGAAGCAGCGCAAAAAAGCTTGGCATGGTCGCCATATCAAGTTGCGCACGTTCAAAGAAAATGATCTAGTATTACTGTATGACAGCAAGTTCAAGAAATTCCTGGGAAAGCTCCGAATGCATTGGTTGGGAGCATATGTAGTCAAAGAAGTCATAGATGGAGGCGAGGTCCAGCTTGACAATCTTAATGGAGAGCCCTTCCCAGGTAGAGTAAATGGCAGTCGCCTGAAGCTCTACACGGGTGGGCCGGCTACCTGACTAACTGACTGAAGCACAATCTCGCCGTCCTGGACTTGAAAGAGAGCACGGGATGGTAAAACAGTCTGTTAAGATGCTACGTATGTCACAAGGGTCGCAGTTGTGTAGAAGGGGTTGCGTTGTTGCATGGATAAACACGGAGGTGACCGTTGCTATCATTGTTCATGACAAGATGTCTGAGTTACGGCGAACAGGAGTTGGTGGTGGGCAATTAAGATATGAAGTACCAGCTAGATCCGAAACGATCTACCATAGATTTACCGTTAATGTGCCATAAAAGGAGGGAATGGTTGAATTTAAATTTGAACACGCTTATAAATCACAGGGGGCGTCCACTGAATGATCTGTTGTATTGAGAGAAGTAAGCTATTGTGCCTTCCAATCGGTATGGAACTGTTAATCATCGATGCTCAAGGAGTAATCCCACGGGTTTTAATACGGCCAATGGAGATACAGGACTTTCTAGATAGTGTGATGTCGATGACCGTGGACGCCGCGCTGAGTTCAACACCGACGGTAGGGGATGTACTGGAAATTCTCAAACACAAAGCAGAATTGGTCCAGATGCCACTACCTAAACCACGGGCTAGTAGGCGACCCATGTAAGATAAGGGAAAGATGATGAATCATGAAACAGATGATGGAATTGTAGTTAATAGTACTTCTCTGATGCACCATGAAGATTGGGATCTCGCAAACAACATATTTCTTGCAAAAATGCAACACAATCTGCAACAAAGAGTGCGTATAGTAGACCAGAAATTGGAGACTTGTTGCTTTGGCACGAAGAGTTCCCGCATGTAGCACCCCAGCTTGAGCTAAAATCCTACAAGGGGGTGCTCTGTGTTAACCGAGCAAAGCAGAATGAGCATCATCGGTTGTGTGAATTAATAGAGGCAATGGAGCAGGAGCTTGAAGAAGAGTTGTAGGAGACAAGGAGGGAGCAGAAAAATGTAGTGTGTCACTCACAGGGATGGTAGACCATGAAGCCTTGGTAGCACGTATTACCGCACCGACAAGAGACTCGGGACGAGTCACGATGATTGTGTTGGGGGCCTGTTGGGTAGCGGAGGCCCCATGTAACAGTTTTGGGGCTTAAAGCCCATAATTTAGGGTAATGTTATTGTGAAAGTTTCGTGAAGTGTGCGGAGCATGCATGGTAATAGCTCGAGTCAAAGGGTTGTCTGCCTGAAAATAATGTAAAATAATAGAAAGTGAGTCGGCCTGCCCATGGTCCATGAGGCTCTAAGGGTAGAAGGTAGCTTTTTGGACGAAGATCTGATGTATTATGGGTTTGTGAAGGAAAGATTGCTCTGAGTCTAGAAGTCCGAGTCTTGGGTCGTAGTAGGAGATAGAGGCTCCGCAGCTGTGTGTGCGGAAGCCTAGTAGAGTCCGCAACTGTGTGCGTGGACCCCTAAAGCTATGTGCACAGAGTAGGAAGTGGATTGTATTGAAACAAAGACATTAATAAAGATAAGTTGGTTCTGAAATATTGCGGATCTGTTTATATTATGGTTTATGTATCTATTATGATCTATGATTTTATGCCTGTCTTTAAGAATTATGATGGCATGCACTGGTTATTAATGTTGAATGCTTGAATAATACCTTAAGAATTAGATCATATCTATAATAAACACATTAAATATAAGAATCTAAGAGGTGCCTCGACACCGAGCTATGCGAAGGCCGGACAAGCTGTATAGAATAGCACGAGTGCACAAAACCATTCGCAACCCTTCTAGTCCTCGTCAAGACATCCCTAGGGTGTGGAAACCTGCTTCCAGAACGCTCCCCTACTACCTCGCATGAGATTTCAGTCTGTGCTCCGCGGACTATTACCAAAAGGGCTGGTAGTGCGGGATTTGTTTGGCTAAAACACTTCCAAACCTGGGTCAGGCCCCATCAAGCCAACAACAGTACATAATTCTTGTCATTTATGGAAAACAATAATGGATACCTTTAAGCTTCAATTTACTTTTTAATAATATATTTCAGAGCTACACTCTCTGGTCTCTTTCTTCTGGATGGCAGCAACCCAACCTTTGTCTTTGGGTTGCCTATTTAAGTCCTGATAGCCTCATTCTATTGAGGAACTACCTACAGTTACAATGTAGTTACATTCTAGTTTCTACCAGTTTGTTTCCTAACTTATTTAAAACTAATTTCTAATCTAACTACTGTGCAAATTAAAGGAAAAAATTGGTTGTGAAAACCTTCTTTTAAACATAAAATAAAAGTAAACTAAAAGTGAATTTAATTTTAACAGCTTATCTAGTTGTAGCCTCCCTAATTGGATGCTCTTGCATCAGGCTCCCGGGGTGAATGAATGTCATGGCTCCTGTCCATGAGCTCTTCAATAAAATACCCGAAGCTTTGAATCTGTTCAACATCCAACTAGGAATTGTCCTCAATTGGACGGTTCTTACATTTAACCCGGTACTGTAAGTACTCCTTCCATCGTGTCCACCTAGCTACCTGAGTATCCAATATTTGTTCAATATCTAGAGGCTTGGCTGGGGTCATCTGTATGACCCATGTCTCTGTCTCTCCTTCTCCCTAGGTGTCTCGTGTCTATTCTATTGAACTGTCCTCCACATTAGCAGTAATGTAAGGGTACAGGTCTGCCACATTGAAAATGGGTGAGATCTCGATACTCGGGGGTAGTTGCAGTTCATATGCGTTGGTAGAGAACTTTTGCAATATCCGGCAAGGCTCTATTTTTTCAGTTTGAGCTTGTTATATTCCCCTTTAGGAAACCTTTTTTTCCATAGATGTGCTAATACCAGGTATCTTACATTGAAATGCACTTCCTGTCATTTTAAGTCTGCCTTCTATTTATATATTTGGCTGTTGTCTTGCAATTTGGTTTTCACCTATTCATGAAGTTCGTTGATCACCTTTGCAAAATCTTCACCATTAGCACTCCTTCGTTCCAACCGACCCAAATCCCGCAACTCGTGCACACCATGGGGGTGCATTCAATATAGGATCTGGAAAGGACTTCTGCCCGTACTCCTGTTGGGTGAATTGTTATAAGTGAACTCTACTTGTGTGAGTACGCGATCTCACTGTCTTGAATTTTCACCAACCAGACTACGTAACAAATTCCCCAGACTTCGGTTCACTACCTTAGTCTTCCCATCGATATGTGGATGATAAGCTGACCTGAAATTTAATTTAGTATTTAACTTCTTCCATAAAATCCTCCAAAAATGACCCGTGAACTTCACATCCCTATCTAAAATAATAGACTTTGGCAAGCCATGTAGTCTAACAATTTCTGTGAAGAACAAGTGGGCTACATGTGTGGCATCACTGATATTTTTACAGGGAATAAAATGTGCCATCTTATTAAAGTGATCCACTACTACCATGATTGAATCGTACCCCTTCTGTGTGCTTGGCAAGCCTAAGACAAAGTCTAAACTGACTGAGTCCCATAGTCTGTCTGGAATAGGTAGGGGCGTATACAATCCAGTATTTTGAATGTGTTCCTTTGCCAGTTGACACATCTTACATCTAGCCACATATCTCTGTATGTAGCACCGCATCTTTGGCCAATAATAGAAGTGACTTACTTGGTCCAAAGTCTTGCTATGCCAAAATGTCCAGCTAGACCTCCACTATGTTTCTCCTTAATTAAGTTTTCCCTCATTGAACATTCTGGGATACACAACTGTCCTCCCTTGAATAACAATCCTTCCTATATATTATAGTCTAGCCATGAACTTTTGTCCCTCAACAATGGATTCTGGCAAGCTTCATATGCTTGCTTAAAGTCTGCATCTGTTTCATACATATCCTTGAGATGCTCAAAACCTAACACCTGCACTCTGCTCTCCTGTAAAATCAAACTCCTCCTACTTAACGCATCTACCACTTTGTTCGCTTGTCCACTTATGTGTTTTAGCACAAACGTAAAACTCTAGAGGTATTCCACCCACTTTGCATGTTCATGGTTCAGCTTATGCTATTGCATGACATATTGCAAACCGAAATTGTCCGAAAATAGAACAAATTCATTTCCCATTAAGTAATGTCTCCAATGTTTCAGCACTTGTACCACTACATAAAACACCTTGTTGTAGGACGTATATTTCTGTCTACTCTCATTCAACTTCTTGTTGAAATAGGCCACTGGCTTTTCCTCTTGGCTGAGTACTGCTCCAATGGTTACCCCAATTGCATTGCAACAAACTTGAAAAAGTTTGTTGAAATCTAGTAACCTCAAAATAGGTCTTTCGATGATCTTCCTTTTCAGCAGTTGAAAACTCTTTTCAGTTGATTCCATCCAATGAAAAGCTTGATTTGCTTTTTTAATGGTATCCACCATGGTTGCACAGATCCCACTGAAATCTTTTATAAATTTTCGATAAAAACTCACCAACCCATGAAAACTCTTTACTTCAAACAAACTCTTGGGGGATGGCCAGCTAACTATGGCTACAACCTTTTCTGGATCCATCTTTAATTCGTTTTCTGAAATCACGAACCCCAAATAAATTAACTCCTTAAAAAACGTACACTTTTTCAAATTTAACAACAACTTATTCTGCTGCAATTTTTCCAAGACACACTTGACGTGTTGGAAATGTTCTTCCCTTGTCTTATTGAAAATAAGGATATCATCTAAATACACAATAACAAACTTTCCAATATATTCCTTCAACATTTTGTTCATCAAGTGCATGAATGTGTTGGGTGCGTTGCTCAATCCAAATGTCATAACCAGCCATTCATACAAGCCTTCATTGGTCTTGAAAACCTTCTTCCACTCATCTCCTTCTCGAATCCGAATCTGATGATATCCGCTTTTTAAATCAATCTTCAAAAAATACACCTCTCCACTAAAAAATTCCATCATATCATCCATTTGTGGTAAGGGAAACCTGTACCTGATGGTAATCTTATTTATTGCTCGAGAATCAGTACACATCCGCCACTCTCCTCCTTTCTTGGGAGCTAATATTGTTGGAGCCATACAAGGACTTAAACCCTCTCGAATCAACCCTTTTTCCAACAAATCTTGTATCTGCTTCCTGATCTCCTCATTGTCCTTTGACTCATTCGGTAAGAAGCTTTGTTTGATAAAATAGCTCCTAGAATAAAATCAATATGGTGATTGATTGATACTCCTTATTGGTGGTAATTTATCTGATAAATCATCCACTACAATGTTGCTAAACTCCTATAGAATATCTTGTATCTCCTTAGGCAAATCAATAATCTCAATGTGGATTAACACTGCTCTTGGCCTCTGCACAACTGCAAACTTTATTTCATCAAAATAGGTCTTTCGATGATCTTCTTTTTCAGCAATTGAAAACTCTTTTCAGTTGATTCCATCCAATGAAAAGCTTGATTTGCTTTTTTAATGGTATCCACCATGGCTGCACAGATCCCACTAAAATCTTTTATAAATTTCCAATAAAAACTCACCAACCCATGAAAACTCTGTACTTCAAACAAACTCTTGGGGGATGGCCAGCTAACTATGGCTGCAACCTTTTCCGGATCCATCTTTAATTCGTTAATCATGAACCCCAAATAAATTAACTCCTTAAAAAACGTACACTTTTTCAAATTTAACAACAACTTATTCTGCTGCAATTTTACCAAGACACACTTGACGTGTTGGAAATGTTCTTCCCTTGTCTTACTGAAAATAAGGATATCATCTAAATACACAATAACAAACTTTCCAATATATTCCTTCAGCATTTCGTTCATGAAGTGCATGAAGTGTTGGGTGTGTTGCTCAATCCAAATGGCATGACTAGCCATTCATATAGGCCTTCATTGGTCTTGAAAGCGGTCTTCCACTCGTCTCCTTCTCGAATCCGAATCTGATGATATCAGCTTTTAAAATCAATATTCGAAAAATACACCTCTCCATTCAAAAAGTCCATCATATCATCCATCTGTGGTAAGGGAAACCTATACCTAATGGTAATCTTATTTATTGCTCGAGAATCAATACACATCCGCCACTCTCCTCCTTTCTTGGGAGCTAATATTGTTGGAACCGTACAAGGACTTAAAATCTCTCGAATCAACCCTTTTTCCAACAACTCTTGTATCTGCTTCCTGATCTCCTCATTGTCCTTTGGACTCATTTAGTAAGAAGCTTTGTTTGGTAAACTAGCTCCTGGAATAAAATCAATATGGTGATTGATTGATACTCCTTGGTGGTAATTTATTCGATAAATCATCCACTACAATGTCGCTAAACTCCTATAGCATATCTTGTATCTCCTCAGGAAAATCAATAATCTCAGTGTGGATTAACATTGCTCTTGGCCTCCGCACAGTTGCAAACTTTATTTCATCATCTCCAATCTACTGTAGGAACTCTTTTCCTCCTAACAATATTGCTTTTGTTCCACTATTTTCTGTTGTATCCTCCTCTTTCATGGGTACCAGCGTATGTTTGATCCCATCTTTTGCAAACTTATAACATTTTGTCTTCCCATCGTGGACTACTTTCCTGTCATACTGCCATGTTCTACCCAGCAGTATATGATACACATCCATTGGCATAATATCACAAGTTACCTTATCCTTATACCTACCAATATGAAACTCCACTTCGCGTTGCTCATCAACTAGCAGTTGATGTCCTTTTTGTAACCAAGACACCAGATATGGGGTTGGGTGCTTCAATTTTTTTAAACCCAGTTTCTCTACCATTTCAGTGGCTACTAGGTTGTCAGTACTTTTGCTATCAATAATCAATTTACAGCATTTCCCATGTGATTTACACACAGTTCAGAACAGTGCTTTTTGTTGTGTCTGGACAACTAATTCTTTAGCTAGTTTCAACAATACCTTGTTCAACACCAAAGCCTCTCCTGTCTTGAGCATGTCCTCCACTTCTTGATGTGGTGCCTTAGCTTCCTCCGATTGAACAACATATGCTCCTGTTTGTCCTTCTTGATCACTTTCAGGACATTCAAAAGACCCGTGTCCCCACTTGTGACACTTGTAACACTGATAGGCATTTCCTCTACCTCTACCATTACCTCTTCATTGCTGGTAAGGCATTCCTCCTCTAGTGTTACCTTCTTTATCAGCTGGTCCTGCAGTTTTTGAACTACTGCCTTTTTCATTATTGTTGGTAGTTTTGCCTCTGCCAAAAGACTGTCCTCTTCCTCGGCCAGATCCACATCCTCTTCTGGCATTCTGCTTCTTGATGATCTTCTCTTCTGCTTTTAAAGCACTTTGATAGGCCTCCTCTATGGAGTTGGGGGAGAGAATACTAATCTCATCCAGTATCTCCATTCGTAATTCGTTCACAAACCTCGTTGTCTTTTCTGGGGTATCTTCGACATAACCCGCTCGCAGATTCACTCTGTAGAATTCTTTTGTATATTCCTTCATAGTCATTTCCCTTTGTTTCAAGTTTTGTACCTGTCTATATAGAGCAATCTGATAGTCTTTGGGTAAAAACTTACTTTTCATCTTGGCGATCATCCTGTCCATTTTTTAATTGGTGGCTTATTTGATCTTCTCCCTTCTGCCTACACATTGTCCCACCACAGTGCTACATGTCCCTTCAGTTTGGTGGTTTCAAACCTGACCTTCTTATCCTCATTGATTTCTTCACATTCAAAGTATTTATCCAACTCGCTAATCCAGTCCAACAATACTTCTGTAGATAAACTACCATCATAGTTCGAAAGCTCTCGCTTCGCTCTGGCCCTTCCTCATCGGATCCATCCGTCGTAGCTACAACTTCTTATTCACTATCGTCATGACATTTTGATCCCTATGCCTCCCTGCTTCTACTGCTGCCAATATGGCACTTAAGATCCTGATTTATTCGTGCAATCATTCGTCGGCTACTCTCCGAATAGCTCTACCTTGACCTCTTCTTCCTACTTCCATATTTTTTCTTCCTTAAGGGAAGAACTTGCTCTGATACCAAAATTTGGTGACAATCCCCAAGATGCCAAGGTGGCAAGCCTATGTGGTGGTTGGCCTACGTTCAACTTTTCCTGCACTCGTATTTTCTTGGGGTTTTAGGTAAGGTTTTAATGGATAATTAATTCTCCTCCGTCTCGAGGTGGTCTCGGTCTGTGTGACACGGCTCTATGATGCGGTCTGTTGTGGTTGAGTTGGTTATGTTTCCACCTGTTTTGGTTATGCTCCCCTGCATTCTTACCTGGTTCGTTCTGCAAGGAAAGAATGGCGCTTTGCCTCCCACTATCTTTTGGGTCCTTCTTTGGCTCTCATCCTCTATCGTTGGCTAACTGTGTGATGGTGTTTCATTGGACCGGGTGGTTGCTTCTTGCATGGTTTTTCGAGGAGGTTTTGGGCTCTGTGGTCGCCCTGGGTATGCCCTGGATTCTCTGTATTTGTTCACGGGTATTTGATTTTACCAGGTTGATAGCATTATTTTTAACTGTTTCAATGGTTGCATTGTTTTACCAAGCCCCCTGCCCGACTCTCTCGGTGATGGCTTGACGGCTTCTACTCGAGGTAATTCCTCTGCTCTGGTTTCAATTCTCCATTTCCTTTTACTTTCACTGACAACTTTGCTCTTGGTGAGTAGACAGTGGTATTGTTGCTCTATGGTTGTGGTTTATGCTCTATTGGGTCTCAGTATTTGCTGGCCCTCTCGCCATTGGTTGCGCTCTATTGTGTCTCAAATTTCCTTGGCTCTAGTGTCGTTGGCTATGCTATGTTGGTCTCAGTTTTGTGGCTCGGCTATGGAGCCCGGCCTCCTATTCAGGTATCTGTTGTGGGTATTCATCCTACCCTCTCTCTGTTCTTTATCATGGGTTTATGGTTATTCTGCCTCACTAATTCTCTGTTTTTCTATGCAGGTACTTAGCCCTCGTCATGATGGTTGCAAGGGTTTGGTCTTTGGGGAAAATGTTTGGGTCTTCGTCCTTCTGGTCCGGCTTTATGCAAACTAGGTAGGGTCCTTCTTGTTTACGCTATGCGGTCATATATATTTTGTTGGTAGCAGTTAGGCTATGCCTCTATCTGTTCTCGGTCTTAGTTGGCCTATCAATAGGTGACCTCCTATCCATCATATCCTTTGCTGTAACTTTTGTTTATGAATTTGGGAAAAGTTTTATGTATTCCGTCTCTAGCTGTTGGTAATGCTTTAGTCTCTGCTTAGTTTGGTTTGTTCTGGGTTGTGTGGAACCCTCCTTGGCCTGTGTCAATTGTATGAGGATTGTTATGGATGGTTTTTGAAGGCTTTGTGCCTCAGACCTCCATGGGGTTACATAATGCTATCTTTTTGTGCTATCGTGGACTTTGACAAATTTTTATACACATACACACACACACACAGATATATATCATATATATATATATATATTATATTGTAAATTTTCACTGTTAAATCAATAGCATGCTTTTGTGAAATACCTATATGGTTTCTTCTATTGTGTTTGGCTCCTTCAGTTTGATATGCAATTTGATTAATAGTCATTCAATTCTGTCATTAATTTCTATGCAGAGTACATAATTCTTATCATTTATGGAAAAAAATAATGGATACATGTAAGCTTCAATTTACTTTTTAAAAATATATTTCAGAGCTATGCTCTCTGGTCTCTTTTCTTTTGGATGGCAGCAACCCCACCTTTGTCTTTGGGTTGCCTATTAAAGTTGCTGGTAGCCTCATTCTGTTGAGGAACTACCTACAGTTGCAATGTAGTTACATTCCAGTTTCTGGAAATTTGTTTCGTAACTTATTTAAAACTAATTTCTAATCTAACTACTGTTCAAATTAAAGGAAAACATTGGTTGTGATAGCCTTCTTTTAAACATAAAATAAAATTAAACTAAAAGTGAATTTAATTTTAACAGCTTGTCCAACTGACACCTCCCTAATTGGATGTTCCTGCATCATATAGACATGTTTCACACTCATTTCCAAAGTTTCACGCACTATTACATAAGCTTTGTCATTATCCTCACAAAGTCTATCGTCATAGTCACACTTGTCGTAAGTTGCCACAAAGATTGTTTCACTAAGCGAAGTATGTTTTCGTATGTTTTGGATGGTCTATGTAGTATCACTAACTATCCAAGTGTGTGATCATAATAAAGTTATATCACTTTTCACATCAGTTCCATTGATCCCACACTTAGCCAAATTCTGGAGGATTCCTAGTAACCTAGCCTCATCTAGCCTTCCTAAACTATGCACTTCGCATTTGCAACCCTCAAGCTTTTTCCTTGCCTAATGGAACTATGCAATGAGCATAAACCCCAACATCCCTTAAAATCCAAAACTATGCAGAGGCTACCTCTAGTGACATTCCCTCATTTGGAACTCACTACCCTCAAAAACTACACAAACTTTTCCTACAGGGTCTCATCCCACAGCAGCCACTGCATTCTTGAACTACGCAATTCTGTCCCTTAGTGGGCACTGGGCAAATTCTTCCCTTAATGGACACTGTGCAAATTTTTCCCTCAGTGGGCACTGTGCAGTCTTCTCCCTCTATCCATCCCAATCATTGAGCCTTCTCCCTTGACCTAATACTAGTTCTGACTCAGTAAATGGATTATCATGAAGTATCTTAGACTAGGGGTTTATCAGACCAATGTTGTTTTATCATGAGTAGATCATAGATACAAGAATTTGACCAGGATATGGCAAGATGATTAAGAAGGAGATGAAGAAGGAGGACATGCTGAATGACCCAAGGAGTTGAGGAGAAAAGATAATTATCAGATAAGAAGAGCAAGGAACCCAGGGTATGATAGAAGATCAGGACCACATGAAGACTCCATCTGATTCATAACCCTTTGGAGGGTAGGCATGGAAAATAAAGAACATCTCATAAAGTTGAAATACTCCTCTTAGCGTAGCATGAATGAGAACTTATCATTGTCATATCATTATTTCTTCAATGACATGTATGGTCGCACACATTGAAAGTCATTCCATGTGTTTTATCTAAGTGTTTTTCTCCCTTTCCCCTGTTGGATCAATTGTCATCTCTTGGCATATTTGAATGTTATGACATGTTTGTGAGCCTTCTCTAGTGGGTTCAAAGGTCAACCTATGTGTATATGGGTTGTCCTAGCCATGTAAACACCTGTCGCACTCATACACAAAGTCTTGAGCATTGTCGCACAAGTGTCATCACAATCGTCCTAAAGTCTATCTCAAGTGTCACACTTGTTGCTTCTTGTCATGAGACAATCACACAGAGGATAATGCTTTGTTTGTTGCTTTGGTGGCATATGTTTTCGTTTCGTCGAAGTATGCTAAGTGTGTGATCACCAGTTCAATTTCATCATGAGTCTATCTTCCTGCCTCGCTTAGCCACTTTCAGAAAATCTTCTCCACTAGGTAACTCAGCTTCATCGGGCCCCAACTGAGTTGCACACTAAGTAGTCTCATCCCTCATTGATGTGATCTTACTGCCTGGAACCGTGCAGTGCATAGTCACTGTCCTCTAGGTTAGTTGTATTGTGCAATTTGAGAGCTCAATAGCGTTCCTTGACTCCCAGAATTGTGTAGTTTCCCCTCCCATTCTGATATGAACTGCGCACTTTGCACTTTCAGTCCTCAAGCTTTCCCCTTTCCTGTTAGATCCCTGAATGTGTAGAGAGACCAACCTCCTTTGGCCTCTAGAACTAGGCATATGTGTGCTCTAGTGAACTCCCTCAGCTGGAGCTCACTGACCCCTAGAACTGTAAATATTTTTCCTCCAGGTCTCTCTGCTACCCAGTCCCCCTTGGCTCTGAAAATTTCACATAATTTACCCCTCATGACCTCATCCCACATCACCCACTACTGGCTTGAACTATGCAATCCTGACTCCCAGTGGCCACTATGTGATTTCTTTCCGCAATGGGGACTATGCTGAAAAGTTCCTCAGTCGAGCCTAAGTTGTGCTCTACATAGTCTGAATGATCAATCTCTCTCCCTGTCACCTAGAACTACACAATGCATAGTTATTGGTCCCTCTCTCCCATCCTATCACCTATCTCGAGCTTAGTTCATGGATAATAATGTATCATCTTAGGATAGGGAGTTTTCGGATTGATGTCGTCCTGTCATGAGTGAATTGCAGCAACATGTACACTATCAAATCATGGCGAGATGATGAAGAAGGAGAAGAAGGAGGGAAGCATGCTTAAAGACTCACTTGTAGCTAAAAGGACGAGTGGACCTACCAAAAGAAAGAAAAAAGAACATAAGTGTGCAACCACCTTCCAAGACCGAAGATCATTGAAGACCCCACATCATCAAGCTATCTAGAGGAGAAGAGAGCATATCTAAGAACACATCTATCACTCAGCAGCAATAGTGGCTTAACATTGCCACATCATCAAGCCAATCCATGTCAATAGTGTCATGTCAAGTCGTGTCACGAGTTTTCATATGCCACATCACTATTATGCACCATGTATATTGTAAAATAAATGTATTGTAAAGTGGAAGTCCAATGGACACACATGAAAAGAGTCATGTAAGTTTAAAAGTCATAGGAAGTTGAACAATCATGAGGGTAGTCAAAGGGTCACAAGTAGTAAGCATCATATTTTGGTTATAGGTACCCCCTCATTGTATGAGAAAAGGATTTTTCACCTTGGCTCCTCCTACAAGGCATTAGAGAGACTAGATAGTTTTTTGAGGACCAAGGAATGGCTCCAATATCCACTACTGGGGCTAGTGATGTACAATGTAAATATGTGTCTTAGAACTTTTGCTTAATAACAGAAGTCTTTGAAGGCCAACACATTCTTCCCGCATGACTTATGAATGTTTGTTAGACTATTTTTTGGATGTTTGTATTTCATGTTTTCTTTCACATGTACTAAGATATTTGAACTATTTCAGTAATTTTAGTGTTTATCTTGTTGAGAATGTATTGTAATGGTTGTTATTACTGTCCCATCCTTGTGTACTATTACGCAAGATACTAGACATATCTTTCTTTACTTATTGGTTATAATGACCATCACATCCGTCATGGACTATTCCATTGGATGTTAGATGGACCTCCCCTTGTTTGTTGGTTGTAACGACTATCGCGTCTACTGTGGACTATTCTGTTGGAAGCTAGACATAACCTTTTAGTTCAGGTGTGTCTCTTCCTGGGTGGTACTATTACCTTTTGTTATCACTTATATTTTCCTTAGAAGTTATGGGAAGAAGGAAAGGGGTCCGAGGTAACCACAAACCAATCTTTTAAGTACATAATCTAGCCAATCTGTACTCAAAGAGGGCTCCCTCTTTATGATTTAGCTTTGTTTTATGGGATATTAGGCTAGTTATGAAAGCTTAGGGAGTTTTGATTTTGTTTGGTGGTGGAATTCGGGAGAAAATGGATAGAAAAAGTTATTTCAAGCCATTGGGCTATGGAGTCAACTGAATGATGGCTTAACTGGATCGTTGATTTCACAAAGGAGAACTTCACAGGGCAAGGTAACTAAACAAAAGACAAATGATAGCTTCAAATGGGTGAAATGGTATTAAACATGGAGGAAGGGCAACTAAGGATCCTTCAACAGGGTCCAAGATGATGAAAAGTGGGTGCTCATTAACAAAAAGCAATTAAGTATTCTTTGTTAAATGGTCACAGTGATAAACTATGCAAGCAAGGAGAAATTAAGAATTCCCTACCTATAATAGCCTAGAAGAAAACATTAAGAAAAATAAAATGATTTCAAGACAGAATGCAGTAAAGCTCTTTCTAAAATATAACTTTTCGTTTATCATTCAGATATGAAACACATATGAATATTTATTAAACCAGAAAAATGTAAAAACACAAGATATAGAATACTTATTTGTTTCTCGCTTGACATGGGTATCCTGTAAAAGTCCTTTGCTTTATTACTTTGTTCCAGCCAGCCATAAAAAAGTTGTTCAACAACACTTCAATACCAAAAGTACATTGTCTACAGAAATGTCTAAGAATCCACACCTAATACTATGAATAAAGATGTATTTATACAAAATTTACATCAAAATATCTCATAACCAAATGAGATTTATTCTAGGAATACAAAATATCTTTTTGCACAAATATAGAGACAGATGGTCATGAATATAGTGACAGATAATGAACTAATTTTTACTGTCCCTGTTTTTGTTGAAGGAGCTGGAGGCATGCCCTATGAATCTGCATCTTGTTGTTGCCCTAGTAACTCTGTGTTGAATATCTGATTTGATCTTTTAACTGATACTCTTTCACTTGTAACTAATACTCTTTACTTGTTTACCAGCATTCATTCTTTTTACCAAAATTTACTGTGGTAAATATTTCTATTTACTTCACTGTTTACCATGGTAATTTATAGGATGTCTGTCATGTTGGTCCACCAATCTTTCTTTGGTATGTTCATCCTTATCAATTTCCTGTAAATTTCATCAGCCTCAGTATATTTCACAAAATTAGGCTGGATTGTGAATAAGTGCTTTACTTCATGTTCAATGAAGAAGAGGTTCTCTAAACCATCATAAAACACTTTTCCTGTGGGTAGTGCCTTTGCTGAGGATGAACTAGCTTGACTTTCATCTTGCTGATGTAACCTGTTGATGTAGTCTATCTGAACCATTAGCCTATCATTGATGACTAAAGGGCTTGGGAGTCCCCTACTCCTTCAGATGTCAAATTTCTTCATGAACTCATCTATATATTCCTGCATACTTAGACATCTATGTTCCAAGCCTTGCATCAAATTCCTTTTGGTCAACACTTTCTTTATTTCGAGGATGGTAGCAGTCATATCCTCAATGTCTAATTTCTCTTACTGTTTCCTCTTTTTACGGTTTAGAAAATTTATTAACTGGATTGCCTGTTCAGGTTTTCTACCCAATTCCTCTTTGGTCTTCCAAACTTCTTCAAGAGCTGGCTTAACCAAATCAATTTGTTCAAAAATAATTTGAATGGACAACCAAATATCATTGATGGAATCAATGATATTGGTCCACAATATCTTTCTAATGTCTGTCAAAGGATTTTCAAATGTCAGACCTTTCTCCAATGCTTTAATTTGTTAGGCCGTGCCTTTGTTTTTCCTTATCTCTTCTGCATAATTGATCTTTGATATATCATATTTCTACTCCAAAGTAGTGAATTTCTCTTTTACTTTCTGCAGCTTTGTTACTTGGAGTTTCATTTCCTCCATTGACTTAATCAAGTCCTCTATTCTCTGTGTTGGTGTACCTGTCGCTTCTACGGGTGCAGCTGTTGCCAAAGGAATGTTTGGTGCTAGAACAGTTGCCAGTGTAGAAGGGACTGCTGCTGAAACTATGGGCACTACAATCTAGGGTTGTGTGGTCAACTCACTCTGCCTTGACTCTACAGCTTTTTCCAATTCCTGCTCTGTTTCCTTTAATTGCTCATTTAACTTAAGGACCAAGTCCATAAGTTCTTCTTCATTTTTCTTCTCTATAACCTCAACAGTTTGAGGGTGAATGAGTGGTGGCAGCTTCAATTGTTTTCTAAGTGCAGATATATTTTCATTCTTCTTTTTTATTAGGCTCTCTGCTGCCTTGACATCCTTTGGGTCATGGCCCAACTCAATAATCAACTCCTCCAATGATTTGATTATTTTGTCCTTTTCTTGTGAGGAGGCCTTCTCTAGTTGCAATTGGGCAGTAGTGTCACTCGGTGAATTTGGCAATCTATGTGCCATCATTGCCTTGCTAGTCAACGTAGAATAGACCATCTCCCCTGTTTGCTTGTGTAATTTGATCTGGTCTATTGGGTGGATGTCTTTAGCCATGACTTCAAAGTCAGTTTTGAAATAATCTGCCAAATATTTTGGCTGCAGCACTATGGGCTTTAGAAAGCTCGTTTGCATTTTTCCCTCTTTGATATCAAAGGTTGACATCAATCTGGTTTGATTTGTAGGGGCCATCTTTAAGTATTGAGGATAGGCTTGGGCCTTTAGTTGCTTATTCTCTGTCTTGATTTCTTTAAACTTTCCCTTTATATATGTAATCTTCTCAGAAGAAGACCTGAAGGATGAAACTTCTATGCTCTGTTGCCTTTCCAGTTCTTACCTCTGTGAGCTTGAAGGTGTCCCACCTGTTGGGAATGTATGTAGTGCTCCTTCCTTCCTTATGCTCTTTGTGGTTTCTCCAATGAATTTGTCCTCTGAGTATGGATTTATCCTTTGCCTCTTAGCAAAGGTTTGATCTACAGGACTGCTAGAAGGGGTAGCTACTTCCCTATCTCTTTTCAAGTTCTTTTCCTCATTTAGAGGAGTCTGCACAATTGGGGGATTTCCCATGTTTGTTGGAGCTAGATGTGGCTGTGGTGGATCTTGTTCTTCAAAGATTTCAGGCTACTCTGATACCTCTAGTTGTTCTGATGCTGGAGCATTTGTTCCCTGGTTTTGTTCCTGTGATGGCTATGTTCTGGGAGCACTAGTTTCCTGTGTGTGCCTTTGAGAAGTTTCTATTGTGGAGGCACTAGGCTCTGGTGTTGGCCTTTGAGTAGATTCGGCTAGTACCTATTCAAAAGAGTCTAGGTCAAGCCTTGTTAGGCCCCTATACTACTAGTGTAACCCCTTATTGTTATTAGTACAACCCACTTATTATATAGATGTACCCATGTAGTTCCCATATTGTTACTATTGTGCCCCATAGAAGCCCACTATTGTTATTATTGTGCCCTTACATTAATATTGTTATGTTGGCTCTGATTATGTTATGACCCCCTAGACTCCTATATATAGAAAGGAGGTCTTTTCATTTGTATCATCCAAGAATTGTTCATTTATGTAATGTAAAGGAGGTTGCCCCCTTGAAGAGGCTAAATTTTAAGGCGTTGATCTATCTTTTCTATCTTTTTCTTGACCTAGTTTCATAACATTTGGTATCAGAGCTTTGGATTCTAGGGTTTTGCTGCTCCAAACAAGTCATCGTGGAATTTTCACTATAACTTTTTTTCTGCGTTGTTTCAGAAGCTAAAAAAACCCCCATTTGAGAAGACATTGCGTTGAAGCTCGGGTCCGAATTTTAGAGCTTGTTTCATTATATTTGCAGAGATATGATCTAAGGAAGTTGGTCTTTTTGCAGACTCCTGAATTACATTTGGAATAGGGGACCTGGGGAAAATTGTCATAACATTCTCTCTGAGCATCGGATTGAAATTTCGTAAGAAGGTATAGAAAGAGTATGGACTGTAGTTTCTTCTATATAGTTTCTAGAGACAAAGGTTGAAACAGTGACTCGTGGCATGTCCTACAAGTTCGCTCTACTGAACAAGTCTATAATCAGGTCACTGTGGGAGATTTGGCATAACTCTTCCTTGGAGAATCCAATTTGGATCAGACTGGTGGCATTGGAAACAGGACGTAAAGAGCTATTGCAGATCACAATTTCAGAACTTAAAGATCTAAAATTACATAGTTACAGTCATTTCAAGATCAAGCTCCTAAAATCAAGAAAACGCAAGATGATGAAGTTGGATGGCAAGGTTACGGTAAATTGGATACTTCAGATGGAAAAATATTTTGATCTACATGGTGTACCACTATTAAAAAATGTATGTATGGTATAAAGGGCTTTTTTCTCGTAAACAACTTATTACGCGGTCAATTCTCACGGAGGAAATGATAGCACATTATGAGGATACAAAGAGCAACACCTTCTTTAGAGAAACACCAAAACAATTGGAAAGAATAAAGGGGCTTTGTGACATAGTGGAAAGTAAAATTATGGCAACAAGGAAGTCTACCCCTCACAACTATAAAGATGGAAGTGTTGTTTCTCCTAGCCTTCCACACCCTACAAGGGTTACACCACAACAATTGGAAGAAAAAAAAGAAAAAGGGCTTTGTTACAATTGTTATAGCAAATGCACTAAAGTCATAAGTGTGCTGAGAAGAAATTTCTTTACATAGAGTATGAAGAGGAGGAAGAAAAGGATCAAGAAACATCAAAAGAAGAGGATATATGCTAGGACCCAACCCCAAAGAAAGAAGAAATGAATCAGACCATATCTTGTAAAGCATTTGCAAGAATTACCACTCCTCAAACTCTGAAGATAGAAGGACATATCAAGAAGAAAAAGGTGCAAGAAGTGAAAGATCACATCGAGAAAGAAGAAATGAATCCAACCATATCTTGTAATTCATTGGTCATAATTACCACTCCTCAAACTATCGAGATAGAAGGGCATATCAAGAAGAAAAATGTTCAAGAAGTGAAAGGTCACATTGAGAATCAAGAAATGAATTCGACCATATCTTGTAAAGGATTGGAAGAAATTACCACTCCCCAAACTCTAGAGATAGAAGGACATATCACGAAGAAAAAGGTTCAAGTAGTGAAAGATTACATCGGGCATCAACAACAAGTTCTCCAACTTTTAAAGGATAGCGCCACTTCGGTGCAAAATCAAATGAAACAACAGGTAGATCAACATTGTAGTGAAAAATGTTTTGATGTAGGTGATTGGGTATTTTTACTACTACATCTCAAGAAAGCTATTTATGAGAAGGAAATGTTGGCAATACTACATGCACTTAAAAAAAGATGACCTTACCGAATGGGAAGACTCTTCAAGGATGAGGATATGGAAGCATTGTTTTGTGCTATTTCTATTATCCAACCAAATTGGATAAACGAAGCAAGGGATGAATGGAAGAAGGATGAAGAAGTATGGCCACTTATTCAAAAGTTGCAAAAGATCCCAATTCAAACAATGTTGCCAGAAATTGAAGAGGAAGGGAAAATCATATTGGAACCTGGAGCAGTCACAGAAAGAAGAACCTGACAGCTACATAATCGATCAATTTCAGAGTATCTCATCAAGTGGAAGAACTTACGCACTGAAGATTCCACATGGGAGGACAAGAATTTTACACATAAGCATCAAGAACTACTCAAGCGTTGAGGAAAATGCTTTTTGAAGGAGAGGGGCATGTTAGGCCCCTATACTACTAGTGTAACCCCTTATTGTTATTAGTACAACCCACTTATTATATTTATGTACCCATGTAGTGCCCATATTGTTACTATTGTGCCCCATAGAAGCCCACTATTGTTATTATTGTGCCCTTACATTATTATTGTTATGTCGGCTCTGATTATGTTATGACCCCCAAGAATTTTTCATTTATGTAATGTAAAGGAGGTTGCCCCCTTGAAGAGGCTAAATTTTAAATCTATATTTTCTATCATTTTCTTGAGATGGTTTCATAACAAGCCTCTTCTCCAAATCTTTCATCACATTGGCAACCTCAACCTGATCACTATCCTCATCTATCAAAGTCCCTTCCCTCTATTCATTCAAATTTGCATACTATACTATCTCAGGGATTCTGTGATAGATATAGGGTGACAGCTTATGTTTTATTCTCCCATCACAAATGAAATCGTGTGGGTCATAAGCCCAACCAAAGCTTTTCTTTAGTTTCATTGTTGTTTCTATAATTTCTTCTGCTCTTTTCCCTGCTTTTCTGTTGTTGCACACAAATGGGCCTAAGTGGTATTTGATTCTTAGCTGGGCTTTCTTCTTTGCCTTGGTGAAATGAATTTGGTGAGAGTTTAACATTTGTCTATAATATTCCAAGGCAAACAATCTCATAGGGACATACTTAGGCAGCTTGAAAGGAGGGAGCTCACAACCATAGATTTAGATCTCAGTGTGATTCTGGTACAAGTACCAGTCACCTATCTTGTACTGCTTTGATAGTTGCAGGATTTTCTTGATATCATCACTGATTCTTGGGGGAGAATGTCCTGTTAGCATGGTGGTTATAGGATAGACAAATTGATCTATGAATTCATTGTATGAATAGGGAGAAGTGTATGAGTAGTGGAAGATAGAAGTCCAGAAAATCACTGATCTGGGATTACATTTGGTATCAAGCTTATTCACAAAAAAATGGGAATTTGTCAGTTTGGTAATACAGGAAAAGGTGATACAAGACTGTGGAATACTTGAACACTCTCATTTTCCAATCTCATGAACTAATCATGGATTTTGTCAGCTATGAATGTAGCATAGTCATACTTGGCAGCAGGGGGCTGGCTAGGGGTGAAGATAGTCATATAAGAAAAGGTCATTTCATCCACATATTCATTGGTTGTGAAACCAAGAATACAGGCAATCATGGTAATAATATCCCTCCCTAAGCTTGTAAAAGCACCTGTCATGTAGGGTGGAGGGTTTTTTGAAATGTATTGTTCTAACATGAACATTTGGCACACTCTCGGGATCTCTTAGCTGGATAGTTTGGAATATTTGTCAAGTAAATCAGCAATAGATAGAAGGGTAAGGTTCTAATGAGGTTGTAACTGCAATATTTCATTCATGGATTTTGTTGTAATGGAAAAAAGGATTTGCTGGTCGGGGGACATTACAGCTCTAAGATTAGGGTTGTAATTGGCATGGAACTAGTAGACAATGTCTGGGAAAATGTGCAGAGAAGGGAATCGATACTTTGGGAGATTTGATTCCCACAAACCAATATCGTCAACATTATTGAGGTAAAGGTCCTAGTATTTATAATGCAGTATCAAGGGGGAGTCATCAAATGTGAGGTATTTGATTTAGAAGTCCCTATCAGCTAAGAGAAGGTGGTCCAAATCTTTATGGGGAGCATTGACTGGAGCTATGTTGAGGGCCACGGGGGTTTCCATTTCTAGTTCTTGTGAATTCAAAAATGAAAATGGGGCTTTTTCTAGTGAAACAAAGGTCGTGGGAGTCTTTAATTTTAAGTTTGGCAACTAAATTACACTGGAATTTTGGGTTTCAACTTAATTGCAGCGGAATTTTAATATTTAATAGGGTTTCTAGAAGAAAACTGGCAAATACCTGTTTATTGAGTGACTGGTAGTGGAAAACTTGTTGATTGGAAGCACATTGTGGACTGAAGTGGCATCGGGCAGTGATTTTCAGGGTGGTTGATGGTTTTAGTATGAGTTGTTTGATTTCCACGTACTAGTTGTGTGCATGAGTTTTTAGAATAAGAACCAAAAATGGATTAACTTTGTTTTTTATGTAAAGTCAAAGTTTTGGCCGGTTTCGTGACACAAACAAGTTGCATCAGTGGGGAGGTAATTTGATGTTTTGTCGTTAGCAGTAGGCGGTGTTGGCCGTTTTAATTGTTTCCACAATTCAAGCGCCACATAAATTGTCAACCCGAGGAAGTCTTTTTATTTCAAAGGTAGTCTCGCACTGGATATGCTCGATTTCAAAAGCAGAAGCAATGTTGTAGTAAAAGAAAGAACACACAGTTATTAATCTCACCAATCTACTGGTTCACACTCTATTTAATCAAAGCTAAAGTCAATTAAGTTATACGGAGATAACCCCTCTATTGCAGTTACAATTCAAATAAAGGAAAATCAATCTGCAAGGAAA
>APFE030929248.1:1877-28133 GCA_000404065.3 Pinus taeda | reverse complement strand
TTTCCGCGTCCTCTCATACAATCTGCACATTTGAAAAGAAAAGCTTAATGCTTTTGAAATCTATAATTACCTTCCCCGACAACGGTGCCAAAATGTTGGCCGTTTTAATTGTTTCCACAATTCAAGCGCCACATAAATTGTCAACCCGAGGAAGTCTTTTTATTTCAAAGGTAGTCTCGCACTGGATATGCTAGATTTCAAAACCAGAAGCAATGTTGTAGTAAAAGAAAGAACACACAGTTATTAATCTCACCAATCTACTGGTTCACACTCTATTTAATCAAAGCTGAAGTCAATTAAGTTATACGGAGATAATCCCTCTATTGCAGTTACAATTCAAATAAAGGAAAATCAATCTGCAAGGAAAGAAATCAATCAACCACAGCAGGAACAGGACCCTATTCCTTAGTGAGGAACTTCAACACCTGATGCCTGACACCTAATCACACTGTAAACTTAAGAGATCAAGACCCTATTCCTGTGAGCAGGAACCTTCAGCACTTGTTCTCTTGTTTCTACTCACACTGCAGATAAAGGAAAGCAATTAATGGGAACAGAACCCTATTCCTGTATGCAGGAATCTTCAGCACCTATCTCCCAACATCATTCATTCATGCAATCAAACAGAAATAGATATCTCAACTGCTAAGAGTGAAAGCATTCAATATATGCAGTGCTCAGGAAACAGAGTATTACTCACGCTGTGTAGCCAGTGTCTAACAACAGAATCAAAATGAAGTGCAAACATATAAAGAATTAAACAATCTACTAGAACCAATGGGCGAATCTTGTGAGGAAGGCGGGCCCTTTCCTTCTCACAAGATTCCCCGGGAGAAAGAATTAAACTGAAACGATCAAAAGAAAGATTTATTCATCTGTCAAAATTACTGGTACATTACAAATGGAGACTAGCTCCAATCTTCACACAGTATGCTCCTGTAGCTTTCACAATGACCGACCCCTTCTAATGATGATGTCTCCTCTTTTTAAAGAGGAGACATCATTTACAGTTTACATGAGAGCAAATCTCAAATCTGTTCTTTTTCCCCAAAACAGGATTATTTGGTTCTTCATAAAAAGATATTGTTACAACAGAGATAACAAGAATGCTATCTTCAGGATAATCCAGATAATCATGTCTTCGTACTGCTGCCACTATTCTTCAAAAAGCTCTTCCAGAATCGCAAATTACGGCCAACGGAATTTGCGTGTTTGACGGTTGTTTCAGCAACTGGGTCAGCTGTTTCAGCAACGGAGTCAGCTGTTTCAGCAACGGAGTCAGCTGTTTCAGCAACGGCCGCAATGCTTATCTGCAACCTCTGGATTTGTATTAGCAATGATATACTTCGATTAATGATAAAATATAAGAGTATTGTGGAATTAAATGTAAAACAGATTAATCATATAATAAAGAAGAGGTTTTTGTATACCTTGGGAAAAAGTGGATGAAGATGATACTGGGATTCATGGTTATAAAGGTAAAATGGTATCAAAATATGTGGCAAAAATGATACATAGTGGGGTCCTAACAGGCGGTAAGCGGGTTTCATCACACCGCTTATGGAGGGTAAGTGGTATTTGGGGGGAGCCGCACGATTCCATACGTTGCTCGACACATAGAATCGGCACTGTTCACAAAACCGCACACATTGCGTGCTAAAGGTCGACCAAAAGGCTTCGCATGATATGGACGAGGGCCATCGGATCTGAGGGATCCGATCGGACGGTGGTCGGGGTAATGAAGTGATTGATGGATAACGGAGGGCAGGCCAGATATTAATTAAAGGAATTACTCATATAGAGGGCAATTTGATTGGTCGCTGAGTTATTAATTAGTGTTGATGACTTAGTTAATTCTCATTAGCATGGCGGGAAGGTCAAGTTCTTAATTAACTATAGATTAGCTAATTAATCTCGTTTATTATTTGATTTACGATTATATTTAACCATCGAAGTGGGATATGTACAAATTTGGGGTTTTGTATATAATAATATGGGCGTGAGTAATGTTGTTTTATTCGGGAATTACATAATAATAACATTAGTGGTTAATATGACCAAACGAATAGGAAAGCACTAAGTCTAATGTTTTCTGAAAGTATTTCATCATACAACATATTAACTTAGGCTAAAATGCATAAAAGGGTTTTTATGAGGAATTATTTCAATTTACCTAAGTAAAATAGGATTTTACTTAGGAAACAATTTATCAAAGGAATGAGTGATTTTATGGGGGGGAAATGTTGATGAAAGGGACTTAAGTACTTTAGGCATTTTCAATTATTGGGCTGAGGATCCGGTCCTTTCAAAATTCAGAGAAATGCTTTGAGCCCCTCCAACTTTGGCAATTACCTTTAGCACTTAGGGAATTAGTGAAAATTTAGGGGAAATGAATAGGGAAGTTAATTATTGTGACTTTGAATGTTGATGTGCCTTCCATGTGTTACATGCTTTTGTCAGTGATGAAAATTACAATTTTTAGGCTTTGTACTTAACCATTTCATCACAAATTTATTCTGCAACCACCGTCTACTTACCCTACCTACTTAACCTAGCATTTTCACTTCTTTATTAGGGTTGCACTTAGACTGGCAAACCCTTATCAAACTTTTGTTTTTTTTACATATGAACTCTTATCTAAATCTACACTTATTACATCCAAGGGCTCAGATTAAACTGTTGAGCTCCTTTTTCAGTCTACTTGTCTACTTATCTGCGAAGTTTTCATTGTTTGGTCAGATCTTTATTCTCTATTTCTAAAACATGAAATTGAAAACATGGAATAACCAAGTTTAAATTGTTTGGTTACCATGGATTGTGGCATACATGACAAATTGCACACAATCTTTATTATACACAAAAGTAAATAGTAGTGGCATTTAGACTTGCACACTTTCGTGGTCTTTTCTTTTTGTTGGGGTTCATTTTCTTTCATTTTTTCAACCTTTTCTTTGTTCTTTTTACCCTTTGATTTTTCTTTTAGGGTATACCCTCTTTACATTTTTTTTTTTTTTTTCATAAATATGGAAAACCTTTGCAACAAGTAAAGGTATGATCATATTTCAAAACTAAACCAAGTCAATCATGATATATGACAGCTATTGGTATAGGGGCATAACAGTGACTCCACTTGGGGATGGTTTTCCTTGGTGGGAAGTCAAGAACAGTAGATCAGTGGCCTCTGAATGACTTTGATTATGCTCTGGAATCTTATTCTTCTTGTTGCTTTATTTATAAATATGATAGTAATGATTCTGAAGCTTAGGGCCTTCTCTTCGAGCTTCAACTCCAAAATCTTACTATCTAATCAGCATTGAACATTACAAAGGATATAATATGTATAGTTAGGAACATGGTAGTATCAGTAACTAAGATCAAAGTAATGCTTCAACATTCGACCATTTCTTGGTCTTCCTTCAATTTCTGTACCATCTAACACTTTAAGAAAATATGCATTGTTTCCTCTGAAAGCATATATGATATATGGTCCTTTCCATAGGAAGTCAAACTTCCCATGTTTTCCTTTTTCCTCTCTTCTTGAATCCCATATCGACACTTTATCTCCCAGATAGAAGTCTTCTACTTTGGTCCTTCTGCCAAATACCTTCTTGTGTTTCTCCTGCGGTACTTGGGATCTTTGGTACACTTCTTCCTTGGTCTGCTGCAAATGAATGATCTGGTTTATTCTTCTTTGTATATCATTTTGTTCCACTTAAGCTTCTTGAAGAAGTTTCATAACAGGAACTCCTAAACATGAAGGAAAAACTGCCTCCATACCATATACTATCTCATAGGGCCTGGTTCCAATGGACTTCTTAGTAGTAAGCCTATCTGCCCACAAAGCATTGGTCAACTTCTTATTCCAAGTTTTCTTATTTTCTTCTAATAGTTTTTTGATAATATTGATAAGACTTTTGTTGGAAGATTCTGCAAGTCCATTCCCTTGGGGGTAGTAAGTTGTGGAATGACCAAGTGTTACGTGATATTTGTGATAGAAGGCAATCATTTTATTTGACTTGAAGGCTACAGCATTATCAGTAATGATTTTAGTGGGACAACCAAATCTGGACAAAATATTAGCCTCTAGAAATCCTATAATGACAATGTTTGTGGCTTGTATAGAGGGAATGGCTTTTATCCATTTAGTAAAGTAATCAGTTGCAGTGAGTATCCATTTGTGTTGAATAGAAGAGGGTGGATAAATTTCTCCAATGAAGTCAAGACCCCATTGTTGAAAAGGCTTCTTGGTGGAAATAGGTTTCAAGGGTAAAGGTAACAATTTTCTTTTGCCTTCAAATATTTGACATTTATGGTAAGAAGTTACAAATTTCTTCACATCTACAAACAAGGTTGGCCAATAAAATCTAGCCCTTAGGATTTTGTTAGCACTTGACTTCCAATAGAGATGTCTATCACAATCCCCTACATGAAATCCTTGGAGAGCCTTGTTAGCTTCTTCTTTTAATAAACAATTTAACAAAATTCCTTCATGATTTTTCCAAAACAGAGTATTATCTAAGATACAAAACTTTGAAGCTTTCATTTTCAAAAACCTATTCTTGGTTCTAGATAACCCTAGAGGAGCCTACAGGTTTTGTAAAACATAAATTATATCAACATACCAGGGTGAATCTGAAAAGCCCTGGTTGATCTGTGGAGTTGCCATCTCCTGTTCGTTAGCTAGTTCTACAATGAGATTTATCTCTAGGGCTTGACAATTAGTTTTGGCCATGAGTTTAGCCAATCCTTGACCTTTAATTAGCCTGGTAGGTTTTATCTCTATATCATACTCTAAGATAGTAGCTATCCATTTTCCTCTTTTGCCATCAATTCAATCCTGAGTTAGGATGTCTTTGACTACTGCGTTAGGGACATAAACTATTACATTGGAATACAATATATAGACTCTGAAATATTTAAGGGCTTTTAATGCAAAAGCTTGTTTCTCCATTATTTTGTATTTTAATGATGCATCTCTAAGAGCTTTACTAAAAAATTCTATTGGTTTTTCACATCCTTGATCATCATTTTGTGGTAAAACTACAACTATAGTGTGTTCTGATGCAAAAGAAAAAATGATGAAGTCTCTGTCAAATTTTGGGCTTGTAAGGATCGATGTTCTGGTTAAGGCCATTTTGATTTCTTCAAATGATTGCTTAGCTTCTACTGTCCATTCGATGCTTGAATCCTTTTTTAACATGTTATTTAATTCTCTTATGAGTTCAGCTAAGTTGGAGATGAATCTTCTCAAAAAATTGATTTTTCCTAGGAATCCCTGAAGCTCTTTAATGTTTCTTGGATGGGGTATCTATAAAATAGCTTCAATCCTAGAAGGATCAATTCGAATGCCATCCTTGGAAATGATGTGACCTAAAAGTTTTCCTTCTTCCATACCGAAAAAAGACTTCTTTGGATTCAAATAAATGCCATACTTTCTGCACTTTAAAAAGACTTGCCTGACATGCTCCAAGTGTTGTTGATACAATTTGGAAAAAACAGTTAGATCATCAAGATATATAACAAGAAAATCATGAATTTCTTTGTCAAAGGCAATGTCCATTGCTCTTTGGAAGGTTGCTCCTACATTTTTTAGTCCAAATGGCATTTTAATGTACATGAAAGTACCCCATGGTGTTGTAAATGCAATTTTCTCTTGGTCATCAGGATGAACCAAAATTCGGTTATAATGTGAAAACCCATCTAAAAGTGAAATTATAGAAGAACTCACTACCCTTTGCAAAATATGATCCATTTTTGGTAAAGGATAGTTATCTTTAAAAGAGACCTTATTTACATTTCTTAGGTCAACACATAACCTAAATTCCCCTGTTTTCTTCCTAGTAGGTACCAAGTTAGACACCCATTCAAAAAATCTAATAGGGGAAATAATTCCTGCTTCGTACATGCATTTGATTTCTTTCTTGATTGATGGTAATAATACAGGGTTAATTCTTCTAAGTTTTTGTTTAAAGGGCTTTTGATTTTCTTTCAAAAGGATGGTATGCTGAATGATAGAGGTGTCATAGGACTTCAAATCTTTGTAACTCCAGGAAAAAACATCCTGGAATTCCCTCATAAGTTCAACATACTTTAGCTTCTGATCAGGAGGCACAGATTTTGACAATTTGATCAATTTGGGATTATCATGTGTTCCTAGGTTATACTCCTCAATATCTTCTTTTAATGGCTCCATTTTAGGTTTCTTAGTAATGTCATTAGAGTCAAACAAATCTTCCAAAGGAGTTAATCCTTTGGGTAAATGATTATCCTTCATATTTATAACCTCTGTTTCTTCTTCAATTATTTCATCTAGGTCCATTTGTTTCAGGTCTTGAATTTCTGCTTGTGAGAATTTAGTGGGGTGAAGCATGTTTATTGAATTCTCATCTAGATTGTTAATGTCTACCTCATTAGTATGATCAAAACTAGTAAATGTATCAACATCTATGTTAATGTTAGAAAACTCTTCATCTAAAGTTAGAAAATTATTGATCTACTTATCACTATCAAAAACTTGCCAGTTCTTAAGATTATCAAGGATGGCTGGTCTATGCCTAATCTCAGCAATATACTAATGATTAGGTTGAAAAGGTAATTTGCAGGTGCTGGAAAACATGGTCAGGCTGTGAGCTTGCATGTTGTGTTTTCTAGGAATAGTTGCAAGCTGGGTTTCTAAAAAAGTGTTGAGGATTTCTATGACTATTCCTCTATAATATCCTAGTCTAGGATCCCTGGTTGAGTAAGTTCCTTTAATCTATTTAATTATTAATTCTGAATCTCCCATGATGGACACCCTGGTAGCTCCTAATCTTTTAACAAGTTTAAGACCTAACAAGAGAGCCTCATATTCTGCGATATTAAAGGTGCATCTAAAATTTAATTTGTAGGCATGGCTTTTAGCATGATCATTTTCTAAATTGTATACCCCAACTCTTGCTCCTACTCCTAGTTTACTTACCGAGCCATCAAACTCTAAATGCCAAAGGATTTCATGTTCATAATTTGTATCTGGGGTAGTAGGAACTTGTTTAAACATGGCATTTGGGTTTTCATTGTCATCTGATTTTTCTTTGTTATTTGATATTTCCTGAATATGAACAATTGATTTTTATTTTTCAATTTCTTTTGGTTCTGCTGCTAAAACATCTAAAGTATTTAAAGGACTAGCTTCTGCATTGTAAAGAATGAAAGATTCCATATCAGAGTGTACTGAGTAGATGGGGAAATTTTGGGGTTTTTCCTGACTACTTACTACATATTTCATCAATGTTTCTCTGTATAGTTTCTTGGGTTGTCCAAAAACTAATATAGTGGCATATGACAGGTCCAGTTGAAGGGATCCCTGAAGCTTAGCACCCCAAGATCTGGACAACAACATGCCATATTTGGATGGTATATCTGCTACCACTATGTCTATTAAAATTGTTTTTGCAGGGTATTGAACCAATGAAACACACAAGTCTTTTATCAATCCTAAACATCTCACTTGACTGGAGTCAAAAGAAAACAAATATTTGTATGGTCTAGTGATGTCTAGGTCTAGTTTTTCCGTGACAGACTTGGGCATGAGATTATGAGATGCACCAGAGTCGAACATGGCATTGTGAAGAATCTTATCATGTATGTTTAGGCTAACATAAAAGGGAGGAATTCCTCCTTCCAATGGTTTCCCATTCACTTTTGGGACAAAGATCAATTCGGGTTGATCATCAAAAAGATTAACTGAGTCTTTAGTTCCAATGATTTTCAGTGATCTATTGATTTGAGTTCAGTAGGCATCATGTTTAGCTAATTCAGATAATGGGACAATTTTTTTTAGCTTGCCTACTTCTATTTCCATGTTAAAGGGTTTTTCTATTTGAGCTTTTGGATTTCGAGTAGCAATGTTTTCTCTATTTTTTGTGTTTTCTATGTCTTTCTCCTTTTTAGGATTAGAATCATGATTTGTTGATTCTCCTACATCAACCTTTGGAGGTTCTTCCACAGTTTCCTTGAAAGGAAGGGAAGTGGAAGGTTGTTCATTTTTTGGTTGATTATCAGAGATATCTTCAATTATGGGGTCAAAAGGATTAATGTTTGGTCTAGAAGGAATTTCCAAAGGTTTGGTTACTATCTTACCTTTTTTGGGCTGATTTGAGACTATTTTCTTGTTTGTTTCAGCAACATCCATTCTCCTACTTCTTAGATTGTATTGCTTGTGCACCTCAAAGATGGCTGAGTCATATCCCTGCCTAAAGTCGAATGATTATCCTGATTGGGTTTGAAACTGTTTAAGTATGTGTGCCTCTTGATCATCTTGGGATAAGAAAACTTCTCCTTTGTCATCAAGCCCCATCAAATTGATTTGGGTATCTTCTTCTGGGCCTTCAGAGTGAGAAGCTTCTGCATAGTTCTCCTAGAAAAGGGGTCTAATGTTTTGGTCAGGACCATTCTTTCCAGTGTTCTGGTTTTGATTTTTCCTGAAATTAGGATTTCTCCCTGTATTAGCATGCTGGCTATCCCAAGGAGATTTCCTTTCAATTATCTCCACTTTGTCTCCTAGTTTATCCATTCCTTTAATTATGGCATCTAGCTTTTGTTCAAAGGGTGAGCTTTCTTCTTTTAATGGTATCCTCCTTTCACTCCTGGCCTTGGATCTTTTGGATAGCAGGTTGGCTTCAATGCTGACTACTATTCTTTTCATGTCTTTCAAAGTAGGGGGATTTCGTTCTCTCAGCTGGAAATCCATATCATAATCAAATCCATTTGGGAATTTAATTAAGGCTAAACCAGGTGGGGGCCTAAGATCTAGTGGAATGGCAATATACAGACTGTTGAATCTAGTGCAATAGTCCTGGACAGTTTCATGGAGTCCTCTTCTTAGGTTCTCGTATTCAGATAAAATCTGAAGGGGGTCTTTCCTTTTCTCCCACCTGTGTAAGAATTGTTAATAGAGAGCTCTTAGGCTATCTATACTATTGGGTGTTAAAGCTCTGAACCAAGTTATAACTTCCCCAGATAAACTTCGAACAAATATTCTCATTTGCACTTCAGCAATATCTATTTCATAAAATTCAAAATAATCAGTCATCTTCTTAGTGTGTTGCTGAGCAGTGTAGGTTCCAATGCCATCAAAGGTGGTAATATTACTCTAATAATCTTGTGGCATAGCAACTGGGGCAGAAGGAAATACAATGGGAGCATATCTATTGGCCATGATTCTTGGTTGAGTAGTAGTATGAATAGGAGTTGGGGTAACAGGAGGTGTTTGTGTTGTGGAGGAGGAACTGGAAGTAGTAGTAGGTTGTTGAGTGGTAGTTGGTTGAAGAGGAAGTGAAGGGATGAAATGAGGAGTGGAATGAATTTCAGATGAATGAGGGAATAATGATGAACTAGCAGAAAGAGAGAAGGTTTCAGAAAATTTAGGTATGCTTTCAGTGGTAAGGGATGACTGAGAAGAATTCTGAAAATATCGATCAATTGACAAATTGGCTTGTTGGATCTCAAGTTCTCTTTGGAATACTGGGTCTAGAACTGTGTCCAATAATTCACTGTCAGATGAGGTTCTAAAGAGAGAGAGTTCAAACTGTTCATCAAAAGGAATATCTTCTAGGAAACGCAACTTAACAGGACAAGAATGTGATCTGAATGGAGGTCTAGGATTTAATGAACTTTCTTGCCTTCTAATGATTTTTGGAAATATATTAGGTTTCTCAAACACAGGGGGGGATTTGGATCAGGGTTAGCCCTAGTGTAATGAGTCCTTTCTGAAGCCAAATTTCAAATTTTTATGAATTTTCTTATATAAATTTTCCAAAATAACTTCTAAAATCCTCTAAGATGCATTTAAATCAAATTCTTTGGTTTCTTAAATAGTTATTTCAACTAAGGAATTGTGTTAGGGTCCCACACTAACCCCCTTATTTATGTAGTAGGATCGACTCATAAGTATAGTTAAGTAAAGAGTCAATAAAGCCCATAGTCATAATTGTAAGTGGTTAACCTGCATTTAATGACGGGACCACAGTTAGTTACAAATGGGCCATGGTATTAGATAGATGGTATTAATAAGAGCCATGGTATTTCTCCGTTGTATTGCATGTACAAATCATGTATAAAGGATAGAGACTCCCTGCGAGGAGCATCGTGTCTTATTTTGTAATTGAGCTCTGCTCTATTGGAGGTTGCCCCCTCGAAGAGGCAAGTGAACATTGCTTTCTGAATAATAAAATACTTGCTATTGTTTCTCACTATTCTATGTTTTGGGTATATTTCTTTGCATATTTGGTATTTTGGTATTGTCTTGTAGGTTAAGAGCATAACATGTGGTATCGGAGCACTTTCTAGGGCCGGTGGGATCTCCATTTCTTAGCAGAATTTTTTTTTTGGCTAGAGATGTGTTTCGGCATCTTTAAACCACGAGATTTGTCGTTGAGCGCATAAACCTGCAGATTTGGGGAGGCATGCACGCAGGAAATACAAGAGGTGGTCATGCTTGTTGCACGCCCTTGTAACCCCTGTGGGTACCCCTTCGAGTAGTAGCGCATTAGACAGAACCACGCATGGACTGTCTTCCAAGTACCCTCTGGATATATTGGAAGCCCCCTATCTCCTTTGAAACCTTGCCATAGATAAGCCGTCGGACATCTTGCTACTACAGTACACTACGAACAGCACTTGGAGAGATTACTCACTCGTACGATAGGGTAGTCGGGTTGTACAACTAAGGGTACAATTGATCCTCCTTAGTTAGCGCTCTGAAACATTGGGCCGAGTACTACTGTCAGACCCTTACGTATATTGCGATCTGTAGCACTTGACAGTCCTCGAGACCATAGTTCCCTTCTATATCTATGGATCATACATAATATCTACTAGATCAGATATTGCAAGTGGGGGTTTTACAGCAGCAGCCGCAATTAGTCCCACCGTTCAGATTTATCAGAACAACCATTCAGATCTATTAGATCCATCAGATCCGTAGTAGCAATCTATTCCGTCGTTCAAGATCTCTGAGATTTGAGTAGTTGTGTGGGTTCCTAGACCGAGGCGTGATTGTCACAGGACTTTTGGCAGCATTGACATTTTAGAGATTCGGTGACTGCAGTATTCCTAAGCAAGGACCAAAACTTCATTAGGAGTTTTCAGAAGAAAGAACCAAAAAAAAAAAAAACTGAGACCCCCTAGAGTGCTTATTGCTGACTTAGCCCATAAGAATCAGGACGACGAGCTGAGCAAGGTGGTACCATTCAATTGTTAGTGCCAAAAAAAATTCGGGCGGTCCCAAATTTCAAGTACATCGGATCGGTGCATGATAGAAACTAGAGCTCAAGCTATGGCTAATGAGAAGATCGACAAACTTGAACAATCCTTGAAAGAGATCCAAGAGCAGCTGTTGAAACTAACTACAACACTCTCTAAGGGAAAGGAGGAAGCCCGCGAGGAGGCATATATTGGCAATCAACATAGTGAGGGTGAGTCTAGTCACTCTCTTCACCTCTGGGGCACCCACCAACAATCCCGTCCGCGACCTCCCAAGCTGGATATGCATAAATTTGATGGCTCTCACCTAGCAGCATGGATAGCACAAATGGAGCAATATTTCAATCTGAATTACATCTTAGATAATGAAACTCAGCTTATGGTGGGGAGCATGTACTTGGACAATGAAAGATGGCAATGGTGGCAATGGCATCAACTTTGCAATGGAAGGCCCTTGACTTGGGACACCTTCAAAAAATCTCTTATAGAATGCTTTGACCATGACTCTGCTTTTTTGGGACATCTCACTAAGCTCTAACAGACTGGCACAGTGGATGAATATATTACATCCTTTGAAGCCTTAGCTTTCCACACTATGGGTCTCCAAGATGAGTTCTACACGGAATGTTCTATCAATGGTCTTAAAGAGGCCATACAAGCTCACATCTGACTGCACCACCCTCCCACATGGTCGAAGGCTTGCAAGGTAGCTCGTAAAGTTGAACCTGTGTTAGCGGCCCAGTCCAATCGCCCAAATTTCAATTCCAAGGGTCGCCCGCCACAGGCTCCCAACACTACTCAAACACTTAAGGTTCGAAAGATGTCACCTGCAGAAATGGCAGAAAGAAGAAAGTAGGGACTATGTTACTACTGTGATGAAAAATACTCCCACGATCATAAATGCAAGGAGCCCAAATTCTTTCAAATTGATGTTACTAATCAAAGCTCAGTGGGGGAAGCCCCACCACTTGAGGAACCAAAGGAGGAAGAAGTGGACAACCAGAAGGACCATGTCCCTGAAGAACCATTTATTTCACTGCATGCTTTGGTAGGGATTTCTTGGCCTCAATCTCTCAAAATCAGAGGCTTTTTTAAGCATCTCCCAGTGGTAGTCTTGATTGATAGTGGAAGTACACATAATTTTATCCATCAAAAAGTTGCGGAAGCAGTGCATTGTTTTGTATGAGAAGTTTCTAACTTCCAAGTCAAAATTGCGGATGGGGGAACAATGAAATGTGACGGCCGTTGTGAAAATGTCAAACTTCAAATGGGATATTATCAGTTAAAGACCCACATGTTTTCCATCCACATGGGAGGGTGCGACATTGTCCTGGCTGCTGAATGGCTTCGCACACTGGGCCTAATCATAATGGATTTCCAAGAGTTATATATGAGCTTTAAGTAGAACAACCACACACATACCCTCCGCGGACTCCAGGCAGGAACTCCCTCTAACATTAACTCACATAGGATGGAAAAATTATTAAAAAATGGCCATCATGGAGTTATAGCTCAACTTAGTGCCATCCAGGCCATCGAACCCAATTCTCTTTCGATTCATCTTGAGATGCAACAAATATTAAATAACCATCTGCCAGTCTTTGACAAGCCTTATGAGCTTCCACCCTCGAGAGGGGAACATGATCATAGCATCAATTTGGTTCCAGTGGCCCAACCACCAAATGTGCACTCATATAGATATTTGTTCGCCCAAAAGAATGAAAGAGAAAAAATAATCAAGGAACTTTTGGAAGCAGGCATCATTTGTCCCAGCATTATTCCTTATTCATCACCGGTGGTCATGGTGCTCAAGAAATATGGGGAATGGCGTATGTGTCGAGACTTTAGGGCCCTCAATAAGTTGACAGTCAAAGATAAATTTCCCATCCCAATTGTTGATGATTTTTTGGATGAACTAAATGGGGCTTAATTCTTCACTAAGCTTGATCTTCGTTCAGGTTACCACCAAATTCGCATGAAAGAAGTCGACATTCCAAAGACTTCTTTCCAAACTCATGAAGGCCATTATGAGTTTCTGGTCATGCCATTCGGTCTTTCTAATGCCCCATCTACTTTTTAGAGCCTTATGAACCACCTTCTCAAACCATATCTCAGAAAATTTGTCCTTGTTTTCTTCGATGACATCCTCATGTACAGTCGCACTTGGGCCGCACATCTTCAGCATGTAGATCAGCTCTTGCATCTGCTCCGCGAGCATAAATTATTTGTTAAGATGTCCAAATGTTCTTTTGGCATGGAAGAAGTTGAGTATTTTGGCCACATTGTGGGGCGTGAAGGTGTCAGGGTGGATCCCAAAAAGATCCAAGCAATGCAGGAATGGCCTTAACCTAAGACCTTGAAGAGCCTGAGAGGATTTTTGGGTCTCACAGGCTACTATCGCAAATTTGTCTGCAACTATGGTCACATTGCGAGGCCCCTCACTCAACTCCTCAAGAAAAATTCATTCCTCTGGAATGATGAAACACAACAGGCCTTTAAAGCTCTCAAAAATGTCATGTGTTCCACTCCAGTCTTAGCACTACCAGACTTCACCAAATCTTTTGTCATTGAATGTGATGCTTCGGGTACAGGTATTGGGAAAGTCTTAATACACGAAGTTCGACCCTTGGCCTTAACAAGCCAACAACTAAGTGTGAAGAATTTGGGACAATCTACTTATGAGAAGGAGATGATGGCCATCTTACATGCAGTAGATACCTGGCGACCTTACTTGTTGGGGCGACACTTCCAAATCCGCACAGACCATCAAAGTCTCAAACATTTTTTGGAGCAACGCCTATCCTCACCACAACAAAATAAATGGCTCGCCAAAATGTTGGGATATGATTATGAGATAATTTACAAGAAAGGGCATGAAAATATTGTAGCAGATGCATTATCTTGCCAATTTGAGGATGAAAGTACCCTTCTCACAATTTCCCTTCCCATTCCAAAATGGATTGAAGAGGCTCGCAGGGAATGGTTTTCACATCCCTGGCTCTCCCAACTCATTACTCAATTGCAGGTGGATCCAAGTCCACCAAGGGCTACTCATGGCATGATGAGATTCTGCACTACAAGGATAGAGTCATACTATCACCAACGTCCACCCTCAAAAGCAACATTTTGGCAGAGTTGCACTCATCCCCCACTGTAGGATATTCAGGCTTTCAGAAGACATATGCTCATACTCAAAGATCATTCTTTTGGACAGGAATGAAAAAGGACATTCTTACTTTTGTAGCGGAATGCGACATCTGTCAGCGCCACAAAGGAGAGACGGTCAAAGCAATAGGCACATTACAACCATTTCCCATTTCGACATCAATATGGATAGAGGTTTCTATGGATTTCATTATGGGCCTTCCGAAGTCAGGAAACAAGTCAGTCATCATGGTGGTGGTGGACAGAATTTCTAAGTATGCTCATTTTTTCACCCTACCCCACCCTTTTACACCAACTTTGGTCGCTCAATCTTTCATGGATCAAATCTTCAAATTGCATGGCATGCCCACTTCCATTGTGTCTGATCATGACCCGGTCTTCACCAGTAATTTTTGGCAGGAAATATTCAGGCTACAAGGTACCCAACTAAAGCTCAGTACTTCCTATCATCCACAAACTGATGGTCAAACTGAAGCAGTCAACAAATGTCTAGAAACCTACCTTAGGTGTTTCACTTCAGAAAAGCAACATCTCTGGGTACAGTGGTTACCTCTAGCTAAATGGTGGTATAAACAACCAACTATCATGCCACCACCAAAATGACTCCATATGAAGCAATTTATGGTCAACTCCCTCCTTCCCCTACTTCTTATATCAAGGGGTGCTCAAAGGTACAAGCAGTAGATTAACTCCTACAGAACCGCACAACCATGATCGCCCATCTTAGAGAGAATCTTCATCAAGCTCAAAACCGCATGAAGCAACAGGCAGATCAACATCGATCAAAATGCCAATTTCAAGAAGGAGACCATGTAGTTTTGAGGCTACAACCATATAAGAAAACATCACTCAAAGACAAGGGGTGTCAGAAACTATCTCCAAAATTCTACGGACCGTATCAAGTACTGTAGCACTTTGGAGAAGTGGCCTACAAGCTAGCTTTGCCACCCATTGAAAAAATCCATCCAGTTTTCCATGTCTCATGCCTCAAGAAAGTGATTGGGAACAATTTCAGAATTCAAACCAGACTACTTGAACTAGATGAAGAAGGGTCAATCTGGCTTCAACCTGAATAGGTTCTAGACACACGAGAACGGCACCTGCGTGGCCGAATGATCAAGGAAGTCCTCGTCAAGTGGAAAGACACGTCTCTGAAAGATGCAACCTGGGAACCAACAACTATTCTTCAGCAGTTTCCACAGCTTCAGCGTTGAGGACAAGGCTATTCTTATGGGGGAGGGCATCTTAGGGTCCCACCCTAACCCCCTTATTTATGTAGTAGGATCGAGTCATAAGTATAGTTAATTAAAGAGTCAATAAAGTCCATAGTCATAATTGTAAGTGGTTAACCTGCATTTAATGATAGGACCACAGTTAGTTGCAAATGGGCCATGGTATTAGATAGATGGTATTAATAAGAACCATGGTATTGCTCCATGGTATTGCATGTATGAATCATATATAAAGGATAGAGACTCCCTGCGAGGAGCATCGTGTCTTATTTTGTAATCAAGCTTTGCTCTATTGGAGGTTGCCCCCTTGAAGAGGCAAGTGAACATTGCTTTCTGAATAATAAAATACTTGCTGTTGTTTCTCATTGTTCTATGTTCTGGGTATATTTCTTCGCATATTTGGTATTCTAGTATTGTCTTGCAGGTTAAGAGCATAACAAATTGTTCATTTCCTAGTATGGTCGCCACTATGTTATCACTCAGATTTTCCTTAGAAGTTATGGGAAGAAGGAAAGGGGTCCGAGGTAACCACAAACTAATATTTTAAGTACAGAATCTAGCCAATCTTTACTCAAAGAAGGATCTCTCTTTATTATTTAGATTTGTTTTATGGGATATTAGGCTAGTTATGAAAGCTTAGGGAGTTTTGATTTTGTTTGGTGGTGGAATTCGGGAGCAGATGGATAGAACAAGGTATTTCAGGCCATTGGGCTATGGAGCCAACTGAATGATGGCTTAATTGGATCAAGTTGATTTCACAAAGGAGAACTTCACAAGGCAAGGTAACTAAACAAAAGACAAATGATAGCTTCAAATGGATGAAATGGTCTTGAACAGGGAAGAAGGGCAACTAAGGATCCTTCAACTTGGTCTAAGATGATGAAAAGTGGGTGCTCATTAACAAAAAACAATTAATTATTCTTTGTTAAATGATCACAGTGATGAACTATGCAAGTAGGGAGCAATTAAGAATTCCCTACCTATAATAGCCTAGAAGAAAACATTAAGAAAAATAAACGATTTGAAACAGAATGTAGTAAAGCTCTTTCTAAAATATAACTTTTCGTTTATCATTCAGATATGAAACACATGAATATTTATGCAACTAGAAAACTATAAAAACACAATATATAGAATACTTATTTGTTTCTCGCTTGACGTAGGTATCCTGTAAAAGTACTTTGCTTTATTACTTTGTTTCAGCTAGCATACAAAAGTTGTTCAACAACACTTCAATGCCAAAATTACATTGTCTACAGAAATGTCTAAGGATCCACACCTAATACTTCGAATAAAGAAGTATTTACACAAAATTTACATCAAAATATCTCATAACCAAATGAGATTTATTCTAGGAATACAAAATATCGTTTTGCACAAATATAGAGACAGATGGTCTCGAATATAGTGACAGATAATGAACGGATTTTTGTTGTCCCTGTTTTTGTTGAAGGAGCTGGAGGCATGCCCTATGAATCTGCATCTTGTTGTTGCCCTAGTAATGTTGTGCTGGATATCTGATTTGATCTTTTAACTGATACTCTTTCACCTATAACTGATACTCTTTCCCTGTTTACCAGCATTCATCCTTTTTACCAAAATTTACTATGGTAAATATTTCTATTTACCTCACTATTTACCATGGTAATTTATAGGATGTCTGTCATGTTGGTCAACCAATCTTCCTTTGGTATATTCATCCTTGTCAATTTCCTGTAAATTTCATCAACCTCAGTATATTTCACAAAATTACGATGGACTGTGAATAAGTGCATTACTTCATGTTCAATGAAGAAGTGGTTCTCTAGAACATTATAAAGTATTTTTCCTGTGGGTAGTGCCTTTGCTGAGGATGAACTAGCTTGACTGTCAGCTTGCTGATGTAACTTGTTGATGTAGTCTATCTGAACCATTAGCCTATCATTGATGATTAAAGGGCTTGGGAGTCCCTTACTCCTTAAGATATCAAATTTCTTCATGAACTCATCTATATCTTCCTGCATACTTAGACATCCACGTTCCAGGCCTTGCATCAGATTCCTTTTGGTCAACACTTTCTTTATTTCGAGGATGGTAGCAATCCTATCCTCAATGTCTAATTGCTCTAACTATTTCCTGTTTTTACTGTTTAGAAAATTTATTAATTGGATTGCCTCTTCAGGCTTTCTACCCAATTTCTCTCTGGTCTTCTGAACTTCTTGAAGAGTTGGCTTAACCAAATCAATTTGTTCAAAAATAATTTGAATGGATAACCAAATATCATTGATGGAATCAATGATATTGGTCCACAATATCTTTCTAATGTCTATCAAAGGCTTTTCAAATGTCAGATCTTTCTCCAATGCTTTAATTTTTTGGGCCATGCCTTTGTTTTTCCTTATCTCTTCTGCATAATTGATCTTTGATATATCATATTTCTGCTCCAAAGTAGTGAATTTATCTTTTACTTTCTGCAACGCTGTTACTTGGAGTTTCATTTCCTCCATTGACTTAATCAAGTCCTCTGTGCTCTGTGTTGGTGTACCTGTCTGTGATGTACCTGTTGCTTCTATGGGTACAGCTGTTGCCAAAGGAATGTTTGGTGCTAGAACAATTTCTAGTGTAGAATGGACTGTTGTTGAAACTATGGGCACTACAATTTGGGGCTGTGTGGTCGACTCACTCTACCTTGATTGTACTGTTTTTTCTAATTCCTGCTATGTTTCCTTTGATTGCTCATTTAACTTAAGGACCAAGTCCATAAGTTCTTCTTCATTTTTCTTCTCTATAACCTCAACAGTTTGAGGGTGAATGAGTGGTGGCAGATTCAATTGTTTTCTAAGTGCAGCTATATCTTCATTCTTCTTCTTTATTAGGCTCTATGTTGCCTTGACATCCTTTGGGTCATGGCCTAACTCAATAATCAACTCCTCCAATGATTTGATTATGTTGTCCTTTGCCTGTGAGGAGGCCTTCTCTAGTTGCAATTGAGCAGTAGTGTTGCTCAGTGAATTTTGCAATCTATGTGCCATCATTGCCTTGCTAGTTAGCGTAGAATAGACCATCTCCCCTGTTTGCTTGTGTAATTTGATCTGGTCTATTAGGTGGATGTCTTTAGCTATGACTTCAAAGTCAGTTTTGAGATAATCTGCCAAAGATTTTGGCTGCAGCACTGTGGACTTTAGAAAGCTCATTTGCATTTTTCCCTCTTTAATGTCAAAAGCTGAAATCAATCTACTTTGATTTATAGGGGCCATCTTTAAGTATTGAGCATATGCTTGGGCCTTCAATTGCTCATTCTTTGTCTTGATTTCTTTAAACTTTCCCTTTATATCTATAATCTTCTCAGAAGAAGACCTGAAGGATGAAACTTTTATGCTCTGTTGCCTTTTCCGTTCTTGCCTCTGTGAGCTTGAAGGTGTCCTTCCTTCCTTATGCTCTCTGTGGTTTCTCCAAAGAATTCCTCCTCTGAATATGGATTCATCCTTTGCCTCTTAGCAAAGACTTGATCTGTAGGTCTGCTAAAAGGGGTAGCTACTTCCCTGTCTCTTTTCAAGTTCTTTTCCTTATTCAGAGGAGTCTACACAACTAGGGGATTTTCCATGTTTGTTGGAGCTAGATGTGGCTGTGGTGGAGCTTGTTCTTCAGAGATTTCAGGATGCTATGATACCTCTGGTTGTTCTGATGCTGGAGAATTTGTTCCCTGGTTTTGTTCCTATGATGGCTCTACTCTGGGAGCACTAGTTTCCTGTGTGTGCCTTTGAGAAGTTTCTGTTGTGGAGGCACTAGGCTCTGTTGTTGGCCTTTGAGTAGATTTGGCTGGTACCTGTTCAAAAGAGTCTAGGTGATCCTGATTTAAACAAGAACGCAATAGATTACAGAGATAACTATAAACACAGAGATGCGATAACCATAAATAAAGAGATGCAGCGGAAATAACACTTCATTTCATTAATGGAAAATACCGAAATATGCTTACAACCAGAATTGGGAATAAACTAGCTAGGACGATGGTAGCTTATCTCTGAGAAGAGATGTGCGGCTACTTGTCTCTGAACTGTTCCGAACTTCTGTTACAATGAGGCTCGCGGGCCTATTTATTATTGAGAAACAATGGAAAACCCTTCACATTCCAAAACCCGACCCTTAGAAGATGAAACGCCAAATTGTGGGCCCCGTTTTGGGGTAAATTGGTACATCAATTTCTCGGGGTCGTAACTTTGGCATACGATCTCCGTTTGACGCGTATGATAGCTCGTTATAAAGATCTATCCGAGAACTACCATTGTTGAAACGGGCAACATCGGTCCATTGCATGGACCCATGTTGCCCCTAGATTCCCCAAAAAAAATCGTTTAGGGCCTCAAAACGGCTTCGGAAGTTCAGGACTCGAAAAACTGCTAAAAATAGTAAGTTGTGCTACAATTAAGGAAACTGAAAATGCTGAAAGAGACAATGATGGGGGTCCAGATGGACTTGGCAGGTGGCCACCAATATCCACCTGGATCATATTGTATAATTAGCATCAACCCATCTCCCCCATCAACTGTTAGTTTGCAAGTTGTTTGATTGATTCCAGGAGTAATGGGTCTTCCATAGTCTCCAAAGAAGCACAATACCACCTCCACAAGGATAGTAGTCTCATCCAATGAAGATGTGGTTCTCGCCACTATTGAAAAATTTGTAGACTTTACGGAATGGGAAGAAGAGCCTCCACTCTTTTACAGTGGTAATGGAGGTCACACCTTAATCTTGGGCTCAACTTTCGGTGGGATAGATGGAGAGGAAGATGAAGAGGAAGAAGAACCATTAGATTTTGAAAAGGAAGAGGAGGACAACAGAGAGAAAGACATGGAAGATCAAAATCTAGAGTGGATGAATCAGGGCCCACTAGCACTTCCGAGTGTCCTCGATAAGATACCAAGACATGCAGAGAAGCTCTTGACAAAGTATGACCCTGATAAGACAATAAAGGATGAAGAGAACATAGAGAAATTTTACCTACATCTTCAAACACTTGAGGTACATAACGATGATGTTGAATGTAGATGTTTTCCATGTACCTTGGATGGTAGAGCAGTTGTGTGGTATGACATCCTTCCTCCAAAAATCTATACTTGGAGGGGGGCTTCAAGAAGATATTTCTTGAAATAATTGTTGAAGACGAAACCCCTGCCATGTTATTAAAGGAGGTGGGAAATATTAAGATGGAGCAAAAGGAAAGAGTGAAAGATTCCAATTATAGTTTCAATCACATCTTGAGCAAATTTTCCGACAATATAAACACTCATGACTCAATCACCATAGATTACTACACTTCTGCCTTGCCAGCAATTGTTGTGCAGTTTGTAAAGTGATATGCGAGACATACATTGATAGAAAACTATGAAGAGATTATTTCCATTGAGAAGGACTTGCATGCTATTGGAGTCATCTCATATGATGACTCAACAAAGGACTCCAAGGACATAAGTAAGAGGTCTCAAGCCTCTGTGAGCAAGGCTAAGGAGAAAGAACCTAATGATCTTGAAAGCCTGACTCGTCTCGTCAAGACCCTAACCACTGAAATGGAAGAACTAAAAAAAAATTCAAGCGAGACTATCGTGAGAAGCAAGTCCGTGAAGTACATGTTCAAAAGGAATTTTTCTTCTAGTAGTAGCAAAAACCAGTTCGAACTGTATGTGAAGAGATCCATTTTTGTTTTTAATATTGAGAAGATTGGCACGAATTCATATTGCAAGTTTCATGAAGAATATAATTCAAAAGAGACATTCCTACAGTGGAACCAACTCATGATTAGGATGGTTGTGCAACTTGTTGATTGAGTGAAGGTTGAGGAACAAACTGAGCCTGATGAAGGGAAGGAAGAAGCTACTACAGAAAATGAAGCTCCACGTTTTGGGCATGTAGTGAACATGTTTAACTGCATTCTCATAGACCAAAAGAGTACTGCAGATAAGAAGCCTCCGAGTGACGGTCTGATCCAGAAGTAGAAGAACCAATACGACCTAATAATCCAAGGGTCGACCACACTCAGAGCAAGTCTAGGAAAGTAGTATCAACGAAAAGTGTTAACGACAACACTAAGGGAAGAACCATCCCTCTGAAACCCACAAGCCAACTTCCATCCCTAGACACCTCGGTTATTCTTCCCATTGTGGGTTATAACATTTTGCATGATATGTAGAAGGTTCATTCAAACATCTCCATGTTCGAACTCACAAATATCATGAGCCAATGGTACATCCTTTTATAGGAGCTTTGGAAAACCTATTCAGCTAATCCTTCCTCTTTAGACAAGGGATAAAGTATCTTGATACTCTCACATCTCTACTTGATGCACTCACGATGGATAAAAACACACTCATCCTCTTGTTCTTGTTAACATTCAAAATTGTCAATTTCAATGTACCCAATTGCTTGGTTGATTTGGGTGCATTGGCGAATGTCATGCCATTATATGTTTCCAAGAAAATCAATGCTAAATGGGAGAATACAGATGCATAGATTGTTCAAAAGGACATAAATCATGCCTAGGAAATTGGTGAACTCAGAGATGTCATCATCTATTTTTCATCTGATGGACGAGCTCACCAATGTCTCAACATAGTGATTGTGGACATTCCAAAATCATACGGAGTGTTACTAAGAAGAGACTGGTCTAGAAAGCTTCAAGGGTTCTTTTCCATAGACTAGTCACACCTATGGCTTTTAGACAGAGGCAAGAACAATCAAATTTGGGTAGAATCAGAGAGATAAATGAAACACATGGGTACTCCCTTTAATGGATAGAAAAAGGTAATCAATTTAATAGAATTATTATTTGGCAATTACTTTCTCAAAAATCTACTGGGAGCTTATCTTGCAGAGCCATCCCTAGTTCACCCAAACACATAGTTGGATCTCCTTCCTTGTCAAACTAATGATAATGAAATATGTACATTTAGTAGTAGTAGTACTAGTGGAGATAGTAGTCCATGTACATATGATATGTGGACTATGTATTTTGATGAATCCAAAATGAAAGAGGGCTCTAGAGTTGGTTCGTTGTAATAGACTCACCGCAGAGAAAACATTTGATCTCTAGCTGCTTGGAATTCGAGTGCACGAATAACACGACAGGGTACGAGACACTCATTTTGAGCTTGCAGAAGGCCATCAACCTCAACGTTGCCTTTCTGAAAGTGGTAGGTGACTCATAAATCATGATACAATAGGTACGTAACACCATACATTGTGTTTCATCTCATCTTAAAAGTTATCGGCAAGAGGTACGATGACTCATCTCACATTTTCAAGCTTTAAATATTATTTTCGTTCCAAGAATGCATAATGTAGTGGAGGATGTCTTAGAAAATGATGTTTCTAGGATGTCATGATAAAATCACAACTTTTCTATTGAAATAATGTATAAACCTTCGATCTTGGATAATATCACTAATTTACGCGCTTTATGATGACCAACATATATTTTATTTTATGGTGAACATTGACGTGTTCAAAGATGCAATGATCGACGAGGACTAGCACGAAAATGCACTCTAGGTTGCGGCCAATGCAAGCAGAGGGAACCTTATCCCCAAGTGTATAGTTTCATTGGAAAAGTTGTATGATCTAAAGAACAACTTCTGGGGACCCATCAATGCCAAGACCCACCGTTCCACTCTATCGCATGAGCAGACCAATTTGGGAACTAAAAAGGATCTGAAATATGTCAACCTTCGTACTTGTTGCACAACACAAGAACGACAAGCCTTCGTCTTCTTATTCAATCAATTCCGTGATGTTTTCGAATGGACTTACGATCAAGTTAAAATATATGATACGTGAATCATCCAGCATGTAATACTAATCAAGGAAGGGATCAAGTTGTTTCAATAGAAACTAAGGAAAGTAAATCAAATGCTTGAGCCTCTCATACAAAAGGAGTTGAGAAAACTACAGGATGCTCAGATCATATATAGGGTATGACATTCAACCTGGGTATCAAACTTGGTCCTTATCAGGAAGAATTCTAGGGAGATTGTCCTACGTGTAGATTTTTGGAATCTCAACCATGCCTCAGACACAGATAATTACACTCTGCCATCCATGGATCAAATACTGCAAACAATATAGGGATTTGAAATGTTTTCTTGGCTCAATAGATATTCATGTTATAACCAGGTTCTGGTCGGAGAGCCTAATAGACTCAAGACTACTTTCAGAATTAAGTAGGGCACGTTCACATTCTGACGAATGTCGTTTGGGTTAATCAATGTAGGTGGAACATTTCAATGTGCAATAGACATAGGCTTCTATGAGCTCATTAGACAAAGTGTAGTGGTATATCTTAATGATGTGACAATATTCTCCAAATAGAGATGAGACCACCTAGACCACTTGAAGAAGATTTTTGAGCGATGATGCAAGTACAGGATATCCTTGCATCCCAAGAAGAGTATCTTTGTAGTTTCCAAGGGTAATTTCTTGGGGCATGTTATTGCTAAAATTTGAAACAAGTTAGACCTAGACATGGGTCAGGGCTATCACGCAAATTCCCTTCCGAGTGAATAAGAAATCCATGCAATCTTTCTCCAGGAAGATCACCTTCCTCCACAAGTTCATCTCTGACTATCCTGAGATTTCCAAACCAATATAGGAGACGGTGAAGAAGGATGCAGTTTAAAAATGGGATAAAAGGGAAAAGGACACATTTACTGGTACCAAACAGGCTATAATAGAATAACCCATGTTGTACAACCCAAACTTTAGTAAATATTTGTTTCTCTATAATTTTGCTTCTGATACCCCTTTTTTTGTTGTACTTACTCAGAAGGATGATTTGAACGATGGACGACCTATTTTCTTCATGAGCACAAGTCTACAAATCCCAGAGCCTAATTACCCCAAATAGGCTTATGTAGTGTACAAGGCGGTAAAGCACTTCAGACCCTATCTATTAAAGAAAAATTTTGTTATCTTTGTTCCACACTCAACAGTTAGGTCACTTCTTCTTCAACAAGAGTTCGGTGAAAGGAGGGTGAACTGGATGACCAAGTTATAAGAGTATGATCTAGACATCAAGAAAGTTCACAGAATCAAGGGTCATGGTCTTTTCCTATTAGTAGCAGAAAAAATAAACATGAAAGAGGAAGAAGAAGAGATTGTAGGATGGGAGCAAGAGTTTGAAATGTATAATGCCGAGCGAGCCTCCCTGATCCGGATTTAAACAGGAACGCAACAAATTACAGAGATAACCATAAAAACAAAGATGCAGTGGAAATAATACTTCATTTCATTAATGGAAAATACTGAAACATGCTTACAATTAGAAATGGAAGTAAACTAGCTAGGGCGATGGTAGCTTATCTCTGAGAAGACATGTGATGGCTACATGCCTCTGAACTGTGTTACAATGAGGCTCGAAGGCCTATTTATTGTTTGAGACACAATGAAAAAACCCTTCACATTCCAAAACCTAACCCTAGGAGATGAAATGCCAAACTGTGGGCCCCGTTTGGGGGTAAGTTGGTACATTAACTTCCTAGGGTCGTAACTTTAGCATATGATCTCCGTTTGACGCGTACAATAGCTCATTAGAAAGATCTATTCGAGCACTATCATTGTTGGAATGGGAAACGTCAGTCCATCACATGGACCCATGTTGCCCCCAGATTTCCCAAAAAACGTCGTTTAGGGCCTCAAAACGGCTCCGGAAGTTCAGGACCGAAAAACTGCTAAAAATAGTAAGTTGTGCTACAATTAAGGAAACTGAAAATGCTGAGAGAAACAATGATGGGGGTCCAGATGGACTTGGCAGGTGGCCACCAATATCCACCTGGATCATTCCTCCCCCCTTAGGAAGCAATGGTCCCATTGCGTTGAGTTCCTCCATGAGATGAGGAAACTTTTGCTGAACTTGGTCCCCGGTGAGCCACTTGCCCTGGTGAAGGAATTGGCCTGCTTTGACAACTCGATATAGTTGGATATTCTGGTGGCGAGTGTTCTTGATCTGTGTGTCCATGATCCGATCAGTTGCAGCTTGTTCCATGCAATCTGGATTTAATTCTGTGGGTTGGAACTGTTCTACAATGTCGGATGTGTCTAGCAATGGTGGAAAGTATGGCCGAAGGCGGTCCACATTGAACACTGGGTGCAGGCCCAGGAATGGGGGAATGCTGAGCTCAAATGCATTGTCTCCCATAGACTTAGTAATGGTGTAAGGACCATATCGGACTGGTCTCAATTTCCGATAGGCTCCAGTAAGGCGTTCCTTTTGCAAATGCAACCAGACTTTGTCGCCCACTTGAAACTTGTGTGGCACCCGAATGTTGATCATGTCGTTGCTTGTACTTGGCATTTGATTTCTCAAGAATGTCATGGACCTGCTGGCGAATATGTTTGATGCGCTCAATGAAGCTGGTGGCCTTATCTGTTTCGGACTGGACATGAGCTGAATTCATGTGAGTAGCTGCAAGTGGCATGGCCACATCAATGGGGCATAGTGGCTGGAATCCCAAACCCACCTGAAAAGGGCTATGGCCAGTGAGCTGTGAAGAGATCGGTTGTAGCTATGCTGAACATAGGGGAGGCTCTCATCCCATGTGCATGGATGCTTTGAGTTATACATGCGCAGAATGTGCACAATCATCCTATT
>APFE030929247.1:0-31691 GCA_000404065.3 Pinus taeda | reverse complement strand
TTATTTTAATTAGTTTATTATGAAGTAAATTAGCATTTGCATGAGAAGTTATAAAGGAAATGGTATAGGTCGATAACTTATATGGAAGAACATATATGGAAGAAGAGAATAGATGAAAAAAAATTGATATGTTAAGTGATGTAACTATAGCCAAATTTGAATGAAAAAAAGAAATCTTATTGTTAAATGTAATACAATAAAACAATCTAGTCAAAATAGAGGCATGTGAAACTTCCTTTCTAAGCGCTCAATATAGGAGCTTACTTTCATTAAAAATTGCATCCCATACGCAGCCTTTGGCTTTCATTTCCTCATCAAGACTAAAACCTTCACCCTCATATGGTAATGGTTCTGGATCATTTTTTTGTGCAAGTATTCTGCAGCAGCATTTCCATTTATACACATCTTCATTAACATAATCAAAGGCCTAGTTCTTTTGATAAGGATTTGTGGCAGCCCATATTTCCTGATTTGCAATCAATTCTGCATCACATGCATCCATTAATTATTCTAATGAAATATTGTTCCCTGGGTACTTGAAAGACAGCCCCCCATGTCTGCAAATGGCAGTGTAAACAAACAGTGTGCCTAAAAAATTCATCAAGCTCAAGGAGAGAAGCCAAATAGGTGTGCCAGATTGTGAATGGACCGAGTTAATCCTTCTTTATTATTTTCATCCTCAAATACAATATCCTTGGGAGTGTAGTAAAAATTGGGCACAAGTAGCATAATAAACTATTCACAAGGGGGCACGATCTTCCTTTATTCCATTTCTGACCTTCAAGAAAAATTTATAAACCAAGTTTATTCCTTTTACTACCAAATCCATAAATTTCTAGTAGACCTTACCTTGACTTTTTGAGTTTCAGTCGTTGTGCGCTTGTACTTCTCATCACATTTTCCTGCTCAATTCTGTCTCTTTAGTGCTATGTTAGTTTTCAAAGCATCCTGAACAATTTCATTATTGTTGTTTTATTGTTTTTCCATTATTGGTTTTCATTGTTTTACTACTTCCATAAACCTATAAACTCTTCTTAACCTCTTTGGACATACAACTTTTGAAGACATGTTTCTTGTAGTCCATGCCCTAGCTTTCTGTAAGAGGAAATAAAGAAACAACCCCCAAAAGAATTTTCTTGACTTGTTAGCCTCCACATTATCTCGTGATTTCCATTTTTTACTCCTTGAATGTTTTGTTGTTGCTTCCATGCCAAACATGCTTGTAAAAGAGAATAGTAATTTTGACATGTAGGGGAAATATAACAAACATCATGATTCACCCTATGATATTTGAATCAAAATCTCCATCCTACAGTAAGGAGATGCATTTACAGTCTTATGTGATTTTGTTTCTTTACAGTCTTGTGCAAATTAAGATTATAGTTAACAATTTCTGATGGAAAATATTCAACACCCAAGGTTTCTCCTTTTGCAGGAGACTTCCATTATTGAGATTATATGCACCCTAACCTCTTCTGTTGTACAAGTTTTCTTTGCATTAGCCGGGGTTCAATATCATCATCATCATCATCTAGAATAAGGATATCCTGAAGTAGCCATAAAAATCCTACAGTGGGATGTTTGAAAATTTTTGTTTTTAAAGAGAGCTCAATGATGGACTGCAAGAAGATAAACTTGGGACCATATTTACAACGCTTTAATTCTAGAGTGCTTCAAGTGGAGAAATCCCCAAATATCTTGTGCTTTGTTTACATGTGTGAAATGTTATCTTCAAAAAAATTCATTTTGTATTGACTCATGGTACTGGGTATCCACATGAAGGTCTCAATTTTAATGAAGATACAATCAATCACTGAGTTGCTTAGTGTAAGTGCAATGTGAAATTCCTCTTCTTTCTAACATTGAAAAAAATTATGAGGTTAGGTCATGTGCATCACAATGAATTCAACAAGAAAAGGTGTTTAATTTTCTTTTGAGGTTAAATTTATCCTATAGAGGTTTGAGTCCATAGAAGAATACCTTGAACTTTTTTTACACCTCCCATAGAATAAATGAGCGATGAACTCCAAAATACTCTTAAATCCATCTCTGAAGCTCCATATGCAGCTGTAAAAAAATAAAAAAATAAAAAAAACTACAACCATCTAAAGTTGCACTGCTAGTATAAAGAATGTCGATTTGAGAGAGGATGTGATATAGGAGAGAGGAAGGGAAACAAATATTAATTCTCAACCAAAGGATATTCTTATACTCTCATCAACAATACCTTAGTATGTGGAAGGCCTTTGCAACTACATGCTAGTTGCAGTAAGTGGAATAGAGTGTCAAGATGAAGATATAGATGGTAAGAATGAGAATATAAATATGTTGGAGATGAAAGAATATGTTCCAGATATGCATCCATTTAGGTTTGACATTTGGCTACAAATTTGTGAATATGGAAAATTTTTCTTACCGACTTAGATGATTAAAAAAACAAATTTGGTTGTACTTCCCAGGGTAGTATACTACAATAGGGAATATTATAATGAAGCCTTTATTGAGGAAAATGAAAATGATATAGACAGATTGAGAAGTAAGCATTTTGAGTTCAACAGATTTAATGTTTCTCATAATTATTCTATAGTTGGTACAATGATTGTTGTTAAAAACACCTGGATGGAATGTACAAAGTGGGAAATGCACTGATATTTCTGTCTATACATGTATTTAATGCCCTTTATACAGAGAGTTTGTTACATGTAGAGGGCATGTTGCATGAAGCAACTACATTTCTTAATCATGTAGTGGAAAATAGAAAGGTGCATGAGCTTTGATACAAGCAAGACTTTAATTGAGGACTTATCTATGAAAGGCCATATATTAGAAGCATTAAAGATTTTACATGAAATGCTAAAATAAGTTTTCTTATTTGATATCAATACTTGCAGTGTCTTGATAAATTCTTTTTGTTTAAATAAGTAGGTGCATGAAGAATATATGATCACTAGCTTATTGCTTGACAAGGATTACATTGCAAATAATGACATTTATAGTGTATTTATAAATATTTTATGTAGGTATGGTAATATTAATGAACCTCTGAAGGGCTTTAATCAATTCGAATTTGAAGTGTGTGCTCCAGATACAGAGACATGCAATATTTTGCTAGATACATTTCACAGTGTAGGTAGAGTAATAGAAGTAGGTAGACCTAATGCTCCTAAGATTGCCTCCACAACATAATGACACAACAATTTGCCATCAAAGTGAACATCACAACCTTTTTCATGAGGAATCTTGATTCCTCCAGTAATCAAGGGTAGTCTACATCCTTTTCTAGGTTATTCATATGAATGAATTTGTAGCTCTTACTCTGCCTCAAGCCATTTATTACTATCCTTCACATTTTCAATAATATCTCCACTATCATCTTACTAAACTGGCAAAGAATTGAGATCATGATGATGAAATATTTCTGTTCTTTCTCTTCATATTTAAATGTGTTCTTTCAAGTTTACATTTAGTCATAATCTTCTCTTTACCAATAAAAACTTCAGTACTATCCTCTCGTATAATTCTACCTCTACTTGGCAAGATATTCAGATCAAAAATTAGATTTTCCTTCTTTCTCTTTATACTGGGATTTTTCTGTTTAATATTACAATTTTCTATAACTTTTTAGGCATCGGTAAAAGCTTCAATCCTTTTATATTTGAATCTATTTTCATGCTGAAAATTTTTGTGACATGAATACGGGGATAGAAATATACATTATGTAGAAAAGAATTTTCCTACATCTTTCGAGATATCACCATGAATCTTTTACTATCCTTTTAGACTCACATCTTCCTTTTTCACAACATATCTAATTTTTCCATGTGAATACTAGGAGTGTCTTGTGAGCTCTTAGAAAAGATTCACTTTTTTTGCTCGTTATCATTGAAATCTACTAGGAGTTTCTTTCATTTGCTAACTCATCGAGTTCTAGTTTTACTTCTTTATCTTTCATGTTTATTGTAAGTGTTATTTTGGTACAACTTCTCTTCCTTCTCCCTCCACATGTGGTTTATCTTTCCTCCGCCTTCCATCTCATCTCTTTAAAGTATGGTTTAAGTTTGTCGAATATCTTTATTTTTTATTTGTTCTCTTTCTTTCTTGGCATCCTACAGTGCATTTTATCAACCATAGTTAAAAAACATGTAATTACAAAGTTAGTTTCAATACATGTTGAATCTTTCATTAAGAAAACATTCTCAATAGAAACAAACTCCTTTGATATGCACATGGGAGGTTGACCATAACACCATATATTCTCATGTAGATTGTTCCTCACCATCTAACAAATGGTGGTGGGAACCATGAACGTGTTCCACAACAACAATGAAAATTTGTTATCATGGCCATCTATTGAGAAAGAGGTGCATATGCACATTCCCCATAAGCCTCTTGCTCAATTGATGTCCACGATAACAATTTTTTCGATGTTTTTGTCCAAGAAATTCATCATTGCAACCACCACCATTTCAGGTGTACATGTGAATTTTAGGTGTTACAGTTAGTTGGTCCATATGAAAATCAAAGAAGAAGTGCCTCGATTGATGAAATTTTCTTGCTCAAAGCTTCAAAACTTGTTGAAACCCACTCTTACTTACATTTTTTGTAACTCTAGTGGATAAAATGAACTTTAAGAAGAGACAAAAATCTTAAAGAGGTGAGACCAAAAGCAGGGGAGAGAACAACTGAATTGAGAGGGAGAAGAAAGAGAAATTGTACCAAAAATAACAGATACATAGAAAATCGATAGATAAATAGGTAAAACCACAACAAAGTGAGTCAACAGATGAATCCTTTATGTTTTTATATAGCTTGAGCTCTTTCTCCCTGTGATCGACTTCCTCTGTAACAACCTGCATAGAGTCGTAGAACAACAACCTTATCCCTCTTATGGATCACCTCTCTATCCTTCTTCTTCCCCTCATGTATCCCCCACAACCTGATACCTGAAAACATGTCCTCCACACTCTGACCTGCCTCTAATGAAATAAACATATCATTCAAATTGTTAGCACTATAAAAATTAGCACAATGAGTATCCACATAACCTCTAAGGGTACTGAATTAGGTACTGACATTATTATATAATTCATTATCCTAAACCCCATCATAGCCATAGCACCAAGGAATCCTCAAAAACTTGTAAGCATTGCATTTATCCTGCCATGATTCAAGCGATCTCCTCACCATTTCCAGCATCTAGGGAGGGACCAAATTCGAAAAGCCTGTTATGATCGCCATTAAAGACCAAAAACTGGTGATGCAATCCATTGAAAAATTAAAATCTCTATCATACATTGGATTTCAAATCTCAAATCCAGCTTTCTAATATATTGGTATAAGCTTCCCCAATTTCAATCTTATAGCTATGACTTTCCTTTTTTTTTCCTCTTTTCTGAAATGGATACTGTCCTTTTTCAATCCTTTCAAATTTAATACTGAAATTATGTTCAAAACATCATAAATAAAAAGGGGCATTGAATTCATGTTGAGTACGCATTCTGGGCCAAAGAGCATCATTCTTTGCTGTGAATAATTTGATAAAGATTGTGGCAGATCTGTGTGTATGTCTGGAAGGGGTCCAGTGGATCCGTGTGTATATATTTTCATAGTGAAATGATGTGTGAACATGTTCAACCCTGCAATAAACAATATATTGAACCCTTCAAGCGAAACAACTGGAACCCTTTAAGGAGAAATAGAACAGATACAGATATCAGTGCTACAAAAGTAGTTGACGGTGATTCCCCTGCTATAACTTGTTTTTCCTGTATCATTTGGTTAACTAACATGTCACTATGTAACAAAAGGAAAACATCAATTAAGCATTAAGATATTAGATTAGAGGAACCATACTTGCATGAGAAATTGAAGACAGTTGTATCTCTCCAAGAATATTCTAAAAAATAATTTTGTCAAATATACATTGTCTAACCAATCCAATAGTTTCCTGCATGTTATATTTCTGGTACAAGATGAATTATTCATTCATGTTGAAATTGAATTACATTTCTTTTATTCCTTATCGTGTACAAAGATTTGCTAATCTATGGCTGGTATGGCTAACGTTGTTTTTAATTTTGACATTAGTGAGTCTTGACATTTGAGAATGAAATTTTTGCAAACTTTCTCCAATTCCCTCAATCTCCACTACATCCCCTGTAGCTGTCCCTTCAACTCTGATTTTTCTCACAAATCATAGTACTATAATCAAGATCTTTTGAGTACAAAATTACTAAACTCCCGCATGTGATTTCTTCTTCATGGGGAAAATGCATCCTACTATAATTATTGGAATGAAAGGAATATGAAATTTTCACATAATAACTATCATGTGTGCTTCTTAGCTTTTCTTTTTGCAACAATAGGAGCTTTATTTCTATTCTCGATGGAAATTTGGAATTTTGTGCAATGAGTTTACTTGATTGAAAAGAGAGTTTGTGATAATTGATCGATTTGCAAAGGACCATATCTTCTTCTTCAGAAAACGTTGGGTGTACCTATTCAAAAAACAAATTTAGATCATTCTGATGTAGGGAAAAAATCATATTCAAGGACATTTTTAGTAGCAACATAGATTCCGAGAATCACAATTTCTCACACAAGCTTCTATTAAACATACTCAGTTTTACTTCAATTATAAGAAATCAGTAGAAGTGCTAGACAACCTAAGGTTAAGAATTTTGTTCACATTATGAATGATTTAAGTTAGATGAAGGAAACCATAGCTATTGATACATGCTTAGTTTTAAGGTTGATTTCAAAGAAGCTAATTGTATTGATTCAGATTTTCTGAAAAAATCTCATGTTCTTAACTTCTGACATCAACTTAACTTTTGAGATTTTTTTTTGTATTGAATCAGATTTTCTGAAAAAATCTCATGTTCTTAACTTCTGACATGAGCTTAAATTCAAAAAACCAAGTGGCATTGATTGAGGTTGTATTAATAACCCAAGTTAAACAATTCAGTTTTTACTTAAAGAACCCGCAATAGTTGTCAAGAATAAACATGAGAAGGCTTTTTGCCTTTGTGTCTCAGTCATAGTGAGAGAACCCACTAGTATAGATTCAGACCAAGTTAAAGCCTTGCTGATAACAACATACAATTGACACATTCATGCTGAAATAATGAAATACATTTTAATAATTTGATCTTGGATTCAAGAAACTCGTGCATATTCTCTTAGGGTAAGATTGAAATAACTTTCAACGGATTCTGACTTAATTCATGAAAAATTATAGTATTAACTGAGGTTACCATATGGAAGGCATGTATACTATTTGAAAAACACAAACCCGATTGATATGAAGCTAGTTTAAGAAACTATTCATATTAATGAAAGGTTACTTGGATCATTTATTTGGAATGGTTGAGCTTATATTAAATAATATATTTGGTGTTAATGCATTCACCAGAGACCCCCTTGCAGAATTTAATCTAGAATAAAATAAACAAGGAAAAATAATATTAAATTCACAAGTCAAATATGGTAGTGCTAAGAAATAAAAATTGAGTATTATTCACTCCAATACCTTCATACATTCATTCCATTTGAAGCCTTGAACCATTACAAGAAATCAAATTAATATGGTGCATCAACACTCCTTATCACAACTCCAAAACCTCTCCATTTCTCATAAAATATACTAAATAATTACAATAGCGTAATTCCCAAAGACTCTCTACAAAAAGCCCCCTTTAGCAGGATGCAGAGGTGACAAAAAAAATATAATTTTAAAGGATCTCTAGAATCCACTTTTTTGGTAGACTCAACCCCCCCCTCATCTTTAGAAAAGGCCGAAGATTTATTTAAATCATTTTTTGAGCGATGGGGATACGATTCCTACCCTAACCGTTGAACCATAACTAAATTTTGACAAATCTCCATGATGCTAAAATTTGATAGATAGTTATAAATTTGGAAATCTCTAAATAAATTTGAAGCCAATTGTTTGCGTGTAGTGAATGAGGGTCTTTGGTTGTAAACAAGTGGTGCAGAAATATTGTGCTCATTCACTATTCTCGAATTTTGAAATTGTTAATCCCAAGAATTAAGAAAAGAACATGCTTAATGCTACATTTAGAAAAGTTACAGGACAAAATGGTGGATGACTCTAATATACCTAAGGTATAGGGAGAAGGAATCTATGTGGAGTTAGGAGGAGGAAAGAACCCACTAACAACTCAATTTATAGAGATCCTAAGAATTTGACAAGAATATTTGTCTCACATTATAACCATTCATGAATTGATGTTGAAGGGTAGTGAAGAATAGTAAAGGATAGTAAAACATCTAAGTAAAAAATCTAGTCACAAGCTAGTAGAGACAATGGGAGATGGAGAAAAAATAGAACCATGAAAATAAAAATTGTTGAGATAAAAATAGAAAAGTTTGAATGTGGGGATGAGTCAACCAAAACGTAGTTAAGAAATAGAAAAGGAAGAAGAAAGTAGAGTTGCAAGGGGAGCTCAAAAAAATAAAACCCCCTAATTTTGATGGTGAAAAGGTGGAGGATGCGGAAGCATGGCTTCTCAATATCTCAACGTAATGGCAACTTTATGAGTATGAGAGTAATTTGAAGGCTAGATTGACCATTCATCAGCTAAAGGGGAAAGGTACTCTTAGTTGGGAGGAGGTCAAAATAGTACAACTGTTGATTTTCCTCACAAATCATAATACTATAATCAAGCTCTTTTGAGTACAAAATTACTAAAATCCTGCGTGTGGTTTCTTCTTCATGGGGAAAATGCATCCCGTTATCACTATTGGAATGAAAGGAATATGATATTTTCACATAATAACTATCATGTGTGCTTCTTAGCTTTTATTTTTGCAACAATAGGAGTTGTATTACTATTCTCGATGGAAATCTGGAATTTTGTGCAATGAGTTTACTTGATTGAAAAGAGAGTTTCTATTAATTGATCGATTTGCAGAGGACCATATCTTCTTCTTCAAAAAACGTTGCGTGTACCTATTCAAAAAACAAATTTAGATCATGCTGATGTAGGGAAAAAATCATATTCAAGGACATTTCTAGTAGCAACATAGATTCTTAGAATCACAATTTCTCACACAAGCTTCTATTAAACATACTCAGATTTACTTCAATTATAAGAAATCAGTGGAAGTGCTAGACAAACTAAGGTTAAGAACTTTGTTCATATTATGAATGATTTAAGTTAGATGAAGGAAACCATAGCTATTGATGCAGGCTTAGTTTTAAGGTTGATTTCAAAGAAGCTAATTGTATTGATTCAAATTTTCTGAAAAAATCTCATGTTCTTAACTTCTGACATCAACTTAACTTTTGAGAATTTTTTTTGTATTGAATCAGATTTTCTGAAAAAATCTCATGTTCTTAACTTCTGACTTGAGCCTAAATTCAAAACACCAAGTGGCATTGATTGAGGTTGTATTAATAACCCAAGTTAAACAATTCAGTTTTGACTTAAAGAACCTACAATAGTTGTTAACTGTTGATTTTCCTCACAAATCATAGTACTATAATCAAGCTCTTTTGAGTACGAAATTACTAAAATCCTGCGTGTCATTTCTTCTTCATGGGGAAAATGCATCCCGCTATCACTATTGGAATGAAAGGAATATGAAATTCTCACATAATAACTATCATGTGTGCTTCTTAGCTTTTCTCTTTGCAACAATAGGAGTTGTATTTCTATTCTCGATGGAAATATGGAATTTTGTGCAATGAGTTTACTTGATTGAAAAGAGAGTTTCTGTTAATTGATCGATTTGCAGACGACCATATCTTCTTCTTCAAAAAACGTTGGGTGTACCTATTCAAAACACAAATTTAGATCATTCTGATGTAGGGAAAAAATCATATTCAAGGACATTTTTAGTAGCAACATAGATTTTGAGAATCACAATTTCTCACACAAGCTTCTATTAAACATACTCAGTTTTACTTCAATTATAAGAAATCAGTAGAAGTGCTAGACAAACTAAGGTTAAGAACTTTGTTCATATTATGAATGATTTAAGTTAGATGAAGGAAACCATAGCTATTGATGCAGGCTTAGTTTTAAGGTTGATTTCAAAGAAGCTAATTGTATTGATTCAGATTTTCTGAAAAAATCTCATGTTCTTAACTTCTGACATCAACTTAACTTCTGAGAATTTTTTTGTATTGGATTAGATTTTCTGAAAAAATCTCATGTTCTTAACTTCTGACTTGAGCTTAAATTCAAAAAACCAAGTGGCATTGATTGAGGTTGTATTAATAACCCAAGTTAAACAATTCAGTCTTGACTTAAAGAACCCGCAATAGTTGTCAAGAATAAACATGAGAAGGCTTTTTGCCTTTGTGTCTCAGTCATAGTGAGAGAACCCCACTAGTATAGATTCAGACCAAGTTAAAGCCTTACTGATAACAACATACAATTGACACATTCATGCTGAAATAATGAAATACATTTTAATAATTTGATCTTGGATTCAAGAAACTCATGCATATTCTCTTAGGGTAAGATTGAAATAACTTTCAATGGATTCTAACTTAATTCATGAAAAATTATAGTATTAACTGAGGTTACCATATGGAAGGCATGTATACTATTTTAAAAACACAAACCCGATTGATATGACGCTAGTTTAAGAAACTATTCATATTAATGAAAGGTTACTTGGATCATTTATTTGGAATGGTTGAGCTTATATTAAATAATATATTTGGTGTTAATGCATTCACCAGAGACCCCCTTGCAGAATTTAATCTAGAATAGAATAAACAAGGAAAAATAATATTAAATTCACAAGTTAAATATGGTAGTTCTAAGAAATAAAAATTGAGTATTATTCACTCCAATACCTTCATACATTCATTCCATTTGAAGCCTTGAACCATTACAAGAAATCAAATTAATATGGTGCATCAACACTCCTTATCACAACTCCAAAACCTCTCCATTTCTCATAAAATATACTAAATAATTACGGTAGAGTAATTCCCAAAGACTCTTTACAAAAGCCCCTTTTAGCAGGATGCAGAGGTGACAAAAAAAATATAATTTTAAATGATCTCTAGAATCCACTTTTCTGGTAGATTCAACCCCCCCTCATCTTTAGAAAATGCCGAAGATTTATTTAAATCAGTTTTTGAGCGATGGGGATACGATTCCTACCCTAACTGTTGAACCATAACTAAATTTTGACAGATCTCCATGATGCTAAAATTTGATAGATAGTTATAAATTTGGAAATCTCTAAATAAATTTGAAGCCAATTGTTTGCATGTAGTGAATGAGGGCCTTTGGTTGTAAACAAGTGGTGCAGAAATATTGTGCTCATTCATTATTCTCGATTTTCTATTTTTTTCTTAAATTTTGAAACTGTTAATCCAAAGAATTAAGAAAAGAACATGCTTAATGCTACATTTAGAAAATTTACAGGACAAAATGGTGGATGACTGTAATATACCTAAGGTATAGGGAGAAGGAATCTATGTGGAGTTAGGAGGAGGAAAGAACCCACCAACAACTCAATTTATAGAGATCCCAAGAATTTGACAAGAATATTTGTCTCACATCATAACCATTCATGAATTGATGTTGAAGGGTAGTGAAGAACATTAAAGGATAGTAAAACATCTAAGTAAAAAATCTAGTCACAGGCTAGTAGAGACAATGGGAGATGGAGAAAAAATAGAATCATGAAAATAAAAATTGTTGAGATAAAAATAGAAAAGTTTGAATGTGGGGATGAATCAACCAAAACGTATTTAAGAAATAGAAAAGGAATAAGAAAGTAGAGTTGCAAGGGGAGCTCAAAAAAATAAAACCCCCTAATTTTGATGGTGAAAAGGTGGAGGATGCGGAAGCATGGCTTCTCAATATCTTAACGTAATGGCAACTTTTTGAGTATGAGAGTAATTTGAAGGCTAGATTGACCTTTCATCAGCTAAAGGGGAAAGGTACTCTTAGTTGGGAGGAGGTCAAAATAGTGCACATGTTAGAAGAAAAGACGGTTTCTTGGGAAGAGTTCAAGAAAAAATCAAGTCTAGATATTTAATGGAATGAGACTATGATGATCAGGAAATGAAACTTCATCAGTTAATATTGGGACAATTAAGTATGGATGGGTTTTGGTCTAAATTCACCATTTTTTTGTGTTATGCTCCCTACATCAAGGAAGAGAAAGCCAATGTGCAAAGGCTTTTAAATTACTTATCGATTTCTTATAAATAAAGGATGGGGTTTGAAAATAATAAAATAATGGATGAAGCAGTTAGGAAAGAAAGACTATGTTATCAATAGTTTAAAATTAGAGGAGAAAGCTAAAAATATTGGTAATATAAGGACAAAAATAAATTTACAGTGGTGACAAAAAGACAAAAATCTGCATATCTCAATATTTTTGGAAGGGACCAGTAATGGAAGAAATTCAAAAGAGGTAATTCAACCCACGATGCAAATCTCAAATTGGGTCCAAACCATTTTATCTAAATAATAAAAAGACGGATAGGATCAATGGAAGAGAACCTTTGAAATGTGACGGTTGTGGAGAACCTCACTTGTTAAGTGATTGTTTGCATGAAGTTAGTTATCTTCAAAACATATAAGCAATAAGTGATGCAGAAATAGTAGATGATATTGCAAGGAATATCATGAAGATAAGTGCAACGCTCACAGATAGATAAGCGGATCAGCAATCCACTATTATCAGGATTGAAGGTACTATTTTGAACCATCTTGTCTATGTCTTAATTGACCGAGGGCCTACTCCTAGTTATATTAATCATCAAATTACAGAAAAATTTAAGTTAAACAATGAAAAATTTACGAACGCAAGGTTGGTATAGTTTGAAACTGACACGAAAAGGAAGGTAACTAGCCATGCAAAATAGTGTCCCATAGATTTAAATGGCTATCCCACTGAAGTTAACTAATATATACTTCCTTTAGTTTCATATGTTGTGTTAATAGGTATGGATTGGATGGGAAAACACAAATTGGTAATAAGCTACTTAGAGAAAATAGTGAGTTGTGTAAATCAAGAAGAAAAAATCAAATTAATAAAAGGAAATCCAAAACAAATTTTTCTTAGAAATATTTCAGCATTACAATTGAAAAAGAGTTCCAGAAAAGGGTGTCAACTATTTGTTGTGAGTGTTGAAGCAAATGATCAGAAAACAAAAAACCAAAACATAGATAAATTTCCAATTATTACAGAATTTAAGGATGTTATTACAGAAGAGATTCGAGGTCTACCTCCCAACATAGACATAACTTTCTCCATTTATCTAGTGCTATGATCTACCTCAGTCTCTATAGCGCCTTACTAAATGATTATTCCAAATTTATTAGAACTGAAAATGTAGTTGCAGGAAGTTTTCAATAAAGGCTATATTAGACCTTGTGTTTCACCAGAGCCTGAGTGCTATTTGTGAAGAAGGATCGAACATTTAGAATGTGCATAGATTACTGACAATTAAATTACTTGACCATTAAAAACAAATTCCCACTACCTTGCATTCATGATCTACTTGTTAAAGTAAGAGGCAAAACCCTATTCCAAAAATTGATTTGAGAACCAGGATCAACAATTAAGAATAAAGGATGAGGACATTCATAAAAAAACCTGTCGAACCACATATGGTCACTATGAATTTGAAGTGTTACCTTTTGGTCTTACCAATGCACCACCAGTGCACTCACATCATTTATGTGTTTAATGAATAACACGTTTACTAAGTAACTTCATAAATTGGTGTTGGTATTTATAGATGACATTCTAGTGTATTCCAAAAATGAGGAGGAGCATAAAGAATATTTGAGACTTGTGCTACAAAATTTAAGAGAGCATCAATCGTATGAAAAATTTAGTAAGTTTGAGTTCTACAAAGATAAAATACAATATATGGTCTATTTCATTTCAAAAGAGGGATTTTCTATTGATCCGGAAAATGTTAGGGCCATTTTAAGCTCGCCCATAACTAAGGATGTGTGAGATGTTCGATCCTATATGGGAATTACAGGATACTACAAAAGATTCATTGAAGTTTTTTGAAAAGCAACATATCCTATCACTTCATTACAAAAGGAATGAACAAAATTTGAGTGGACAACCAAGTATTAGGAATGTTTTGAAAACCTAAAACATTTGTTAATAGTAACACCTATTTTGATAAATGCAAATCCAGAAAAGGAATTTGTTGTATGAGAAGACAATTGTTTGGAGGGTTTACATGGAGTCTTCATGCAAGATAAATTTGTAGTGGCCTATGAATATAGGAAACAAAATCCAAATGAAAATAACTATGCAGTGTACAACTTTGAGTTGGTTGTTGTAATACATGCCTAAAAATGTGGAGACACTACTTGTTGGCTAAAAAGTTAACATTGATGATAGATCACATTAACTTAAAATATATTTTCATCGAGATATATCTTAATGTTAGACAATCTAGGTGGATAGATTTCTCAGTGAGTTTGAATTTGATATTAAACATATTAAGGGTAAAGAGGATAAACTACAAGATGCTTTATGTAGAAGAACAAATTCACTTATGGAAATTTTTGTTAGAGGCGTCATTAAAGTTTTGTTGAGAATATCATGAATTCAATACAGGAGGATCAAATTTATCAGGAAGTTTACTAAAAATTGTAACAAATAGAAGTTTCGGGATATGATGAAAATTCAAGAAAATTGTGAACTTATAGAAATAGATTGTACATTCCAAATGCAAGTGCTTTAAAATAGTTGATATTGAATTCGAATAAAAACAAACCATAATTTGGACACCATAGTTATAAAAACATGATAAATTCACTAAGAAATGAGTTTTATTGACCTGGTATGAAAATGAAGTAGCAGAATATTTTTCCAAATGTCTAAACTATCAGTAGGTGAACGTAGAACAACTCCTAGTTGGACTATTAAATCCATTATGCATTTCAGAATTGAGATGGGAATTCATTTAATTATATTTTATTATAGGACGTCCAACAACATTTATGAAGCCTCTATAAAGAGGAGTCCCTTTGGAATATTGTATGCAAGGAAATGCCACACACCTTTCAGCTAGAGTTAGCCCGAGGATAGGCTTATCTTGGGACCATATGTATTCTAGGAAATGGAATAAATAGTGCAAAAAAATAGGTAGAACATAAAACTTGCACAGGGGAGATGAAAAAGTTATGCTGACCAAAGAAGAACCCATATGGAATTTAAGGTCAAAGAGCATCTATACATAATATTTAAACCAGGGAAATTCACGTTGAGGATAGGGACCTATGCTAAATTAGCTCCATGGTTATGTTGGCGTTTCAAACTTTTAGATAGGGTTGGACCAGTAGCATATCAGTTGGCATTTCCCAGCCACATAAAAGTACACAATGTTTTTCATGTATGTTTCTAAAAGTAATATGTCCATCATAATTCTCATATAATTGGTTGGAAATTAATATGGTTGGAACCAGAAGGATATTTCAAACTAGATCCACTTCCCATATTAGATTGGAGGTAGATCTTGCTGTGGAATCGAGCCATTCCTTAGGTTAATGTGCAATGTAAACAATTTACACTCAACAAGGCCACCTAGGAGATGGAAGACAAAATGTGGGAGGCCTTTCCATCACTGTTACAAAAGGAAAAGACTTGCAAATCCAACATTGTGGATGGTGTTAAATAAAAAGGGGGGGAATATGTAACAACCTTATGTTTTCTATGTTAATGTTGACTATTTTAGACATCGACTTTTTTAGACTGGATGGCTAGGGATGTAATGTTGAAACTTTTGAGATGATTTGATCAATTTATTTATTGTTATGTAATCAATTAATTATTAATAACAAACAAAAATGTTGTAAACTACTTAGGAAAAGAGCACTAGAATTAGAATATTTATTGCCACTTTTGAAGTGGTTTTTGCTGGTTAAATCCAAGATGAATCTTCCCTTAAACTCTCCTAAAAATCCCTCAGCGAAGGAAAAGAAAAAAAAATTGATTTAATTTGATGGAGAGAAAGGTCGTATTAAATCACTTAGTTGGAAAATCATACTAAGTCTAAGTGTAATAAAGCATCGTGGGAGAAAAATAAAAGTTTTAAAGGAAAAGGAAACCATATTTTTTGAAAAAAATAAAAGGCCTAGTCAAATGGGTTGGCAAACCTAAAAGAGGGACATTGCTAAAATCTGTTAGGAAGGAAAATTATAAATAAACCACTCAGGAATTAATGAGGTTGTTAATTGTCAAAGTCAAGACATATTAGCTCGGGGTAGCTGGTATCAACAATTTATGATAGGGAAGAACGTGCTTGGATCTAAAATTTTACAAACTCATAAAATTTTACGAACTATTGAGGAAGATGCTCGGTCATATGGATTATTAGTTCATAAAATTTTAGAACGAAAGGTTATTATAGAAATATTACCCTTCATATTATGAAAAGTGTGCCATTTATAGCTTTAGCACCTCAGTGTTCTCTGAGAAAATAAACTGGGGATTCTTGCTATAATAAAATTATATAGACACCTTGGAACCAATACATCAAATCTACATGCGTGAAACCACAAATCAACATAGTGGAAGTGAATATTCCAACTTGGAAGTTGGAGATGAAATTATTATGTGGTTCAATGAGAAGAAGTAAAAAAAAAAAAGAAAAAACCAAATTTGTTGGCGAAATCCCCAAAAGAAATATACGCTTCGAGAAGAAAAAGTACCGTGAGGAATTCATAACGTTGAGTTTAGATACGAAAAATAAAAATAATGAAGGATAAACTTCAAAAATGATACTTTAAATTTTATAAAGAAATGAAGTATTCAAATGTAAGAGGTTATTGGCATGTGCAATAGTTTTCCTCTATAATGTTTTCCATCAGTAAAATTAACAAGAAGGGAATAATCCACAAACCAACAAAATTATGAAGTAGAAATAAAGTAGAGTCTTACCCTAATTCCAATGTCTGGGAGGTAATATAGAGTGAAGTTACTCACATGAAAATTGACCCAGACAATTGGAATCAAAGCATTGAAGAAAAAAATAAAATAAAAGAAGAACTCTTCCTTATAGATTCATCTAAATACATTACAGAGACAACGATATCTACAATAATCAATAGTAAAAGGACAATACACTTAGGCTACACTATTCTTTTGATTAACACATTTAATGGATTTATAAGGAATACCCTCAAACCAAAATTATAAATGAAACACCTAAAGACACGGTGCAAGTGAGTGATTAACCCCTGGAGGGTTTCACCTATAATAAATATTAGAACCCAATTCTTAAAAATTCTTGAAAGATATTTAAATGGTTAAGGAAGAGAAATAATATACGACTAGTCATAAGAATTCCATGATTAAAGTGGGAACACCACTACATTCACAAAACAAGGGTAGAACCCCACCAAAAAATGTCAGGGTTTCACCCTATCAAAAATGCAAAGAGGAGAAAAGAAAAAAAAATATGAGACTATCAATACTATTGAGCACGTAAAATGAAAGGATTCCAATTCAAAAATTGTAAATACAGAGCGAAAGGTTACCAAATTAAAAAAGCTAAAACCTCCACTATGTAATCAGTTTTGTGCTTAAGAACCCTAGCTAAATTATGTTAGACAAAGTCAGTAGATGAAAGAAGAAATCATGTAAGACAACACCAAACTGATGCAATTGTTTTGCAGAAATACCAAATGAACTCCAATTACCAAAATTACAATGAAAATGGGATAGGGTTAGTTCAAAAAATCACCACCATTCAACCATATCGAGGAGGTTTCCACCGTCCATTGCTAATGTTCTATCACATGTGGAAATCACATGGGCATGATCATGTGGCTTTCTTTTGTTAGTCAAAGCAGACAAATAAATAGATGCGTGGAGAAACCAAGAAGGACTCCATATTAAAATTGACATGAATGTATGTATACAATACCACAAGTTTGGAATAAACCCCCGGATAACCAAAAACAATTGTATTTATATATAAAGACCATGAAGTTAAGTTAAATGTGTCATGTAATATATGCAAGAGATACGTAAAATAATTTTGAATAACAATTTATCATTGAACTATATTAATACCATCTGGGAATTCCCAAAACATAGGTAGTGCTCATATTATAACATTAGGTATGAGGAATAAAAAAGAGGGATACTTGTAAGAATAACATAATCTAATTATAATGTGTGCTCATTAATAACTTTTCTAGCCATTAGATTGGCCTTACACTATTGATCATTAGAATTTTTATGTAATTCATAAATACAAATTAGTCCTAATAATACCAGATAGGGCTACACTCCACATGGAGTATAGATAATGGACATAACGAAAAAATCAATTGAACAACGAAAATTTGTAAATGATAACTAGATTTAGTAACACATAAATATTTATACATGTGTAAAAATCCACCAATGGTAAAAATAGAAATAAAAATTGTAGGAAAAAGGGGTGTGACAAATGTATCGAACAAAGCTTATGGAGAGGGTTTCCTTTCTAAAAAAAACTTTATCGCTTGTTGACGTGAGTGTTACAAGGGTATTCAGCGTGTAGCCCAAGTCTAGAAGCCTAGTTGGGAGCTGGTGCTTCTAGTATACGTCATTTCTACTGATTTTTTTCATTCCCGTAGATGATACTAAGTTGTCCCCTTGGAAACCCCTTACAAGCATTTTAACTCTCTTCTTAACCTATTGTTTTGGAAAAGGTATTACTATTTTTAACAATCATTGCAAAGCTCATTTTTCTTTACTAACAAGAATTTTACTTCCCAATCACATTGAAGTCATAACTATGGGATGGCTTCTCAATGACCCTATTTGAATTCTCGCCTAGCTAATAAGAAACCTTAAACTCATACTTGGATCTTCCTACCCATAAGTTGGGTGCACTATGTATTTTTGTTGAAACAACATGTTTCCTTCTTAGAATATTCACACGGCCTAGACTGGAGTTTATATCTTTATTTTATGGTACTCAAAGGCATGCCTATATAATTCTTTGATGATTTAATTTAGGCTCTCTTATGACCCTTTTTAATTATTTTTACACGGATTTTGAGTTGGTTGATGGTACCTGTTCAGGCACATTGGAATCAAACATTTTACTAAAACCAATAAATGGATTGATAATATTTGGCATGCATATCATCTGCAGGTTCCTTAACTATTTGTGAGCTTCATTAATTGGTTAAATTATCTTATACAAAATACTGAAACTCCTATAATTTTTTATAGGATTATAGTTTCATTTTTATTTTATGTATACAAATTCACTTTTATTATCAATGTATTTCTGTGTGTGTGTGTGTGTGTGTGTGTGTGTGTGTGGATGTCCTTCAAGTTGATACAACCCTCTGATTATGGGCTACCCTATTCCACGATTTAGTAATTCATATATTATGGTGCACTTACCTGGAGTATTATACTATAGTGAATTAATATCCACTCAATGTTAGAGGTATAACTTTTCATGCTACAAACCTAGCTAATATAATATTTATGTAAGTCTACTTGATCGAAACCTAGTTTATTTAGTCTTTCCTAAACAAAACTTAGATGTTTATCTCACAGGAATTTCCTTAATTTTAGTCAAAAATAGGTATCTATATATTCTGTGGAATTATCCTTAATCAAATTTTACATGTTATGCTTATATTCTTTAATTAGTTCTCAATTACTTACATGTTATACACCTTCATAACCTTTGAAACCATAATTTTCGAAGGTGACATCGCTAGACAACATTTTCTTATAAAGAATCCTAACATTATGGTCCTTAATGATAGTTTCCATTACTAGATAATCCTATGCTAATAGGTATATGACACTAGCTTCCCTGGTTGACTTTGTATTCGATGTTTCCTTTACTAAACTAACCAATACATAATTACATTACCTATTTGTCATATTAGTTTAGTAGAAATCCTAATTGTCCATATAACATGTTGAATTACACACAAGCATCCTTATGATTGTAGGTTTTCTCTTTTTAACTAATTATCGTTATTTATTTAGGTGAAACCCTATGAATTTCCCATGGATCCTTGTTCTCATGTTCATTTTCTTGTTTTTATCTTTTACACTCTAATTCTTGTGACCCTAGTTTTTTGAAAGTGTTATTTTTCACCCTATACTTTTTAAATATTATTTTGTGGATAGGGTAAGTGACACTCTATTTTTTTTATTCTACTATAGAAGTTATATAAGATTTCTCGATGGTATTATTTTCTTCCTAAAATCAGTTTGCGAAATTTACAGAGACACGTTGTTTCATATGCAGGAGTCAAATTTTTCTAGGTAAGCTCCTTTAGTCTCTATTACAATTTAAGAGAAATAGTCTATATTTTGTTGCTTCCTTAAATACTTAATTTTGAGCCTAACTCAGATGAAATTCCTTGGAAGGTATTTTACCTCTTCCTAAATTGTATCACTATTTTTTCAACAATAATGTGGTCACCATATTAATTTTTTCTAGTCTTCGTAGTTGGACTTGTAATTAAATTTTTCTTCCCACAGATGCACGCCCCCAAAATGACTACTTTGATTTTAGTTGTCTTTATAATTTTATGTTGTAATCCATTGAGTATAATCTCAAGGCGAGACCAAAAATTGTAAATTTCTAGGTTATATATATATCATGAATATTGGTTATTCATCAAAACCCTGGTTCGACTTCCTTAAAGGACTTTATATGTACCGAGGCTTCAATTTTCTTGTAGAGTTTAAAATTCTCCTTTATTCAACGAGACGTTTGATCTTAGTAATGAATCTACAATATATATGTGTTCACTTTCTTGATAGTTCCGCAATAGCTAGAGTATTTGTTATATGAGCAGTTGATTTATTTTATGCATGTTACTATCCTATTAATTGTTATTTTTTGTCACACTTATTTCTCCTCTGGTATTTAGATAATATAGCTAATTTATAATTGGGTAAATGTTGGTAGTTGTGGGCATAATTATTGTGAATTTAAGATATATATTTGTGGTAATATGCCACCAATTAACTATCTATGGTGTTAGTTTTACTGCTTCCACACATAGGCTTACCATCCGCCCTTTATGATAGTATCGACCATCATCTCTTCACTTCTTTAATTGTTTCTTTTTCTCAAGTACTAGGAAACAATATAGCTGAATCTAGTTTTATTTTAAACCCCACTCACCTAGCATGGAGTTCTGTAAACTAGCATACCTCCTGCTACTCAATCTCAATTGACACTCTTATTAGATCCTTTTTACCTAGAGTTTCTTTATTCCCCATTTTACTCATGGTATTTATCAATTATGTTTTCATTCCTTTTCCCATTATATAAATTCTTCTCCTATCACCATTTTTTCTAATTTTAGGAACACATTCGATTGTCCATAAGGTGTACCCATTAATAAAACAATTAAAAAAATTACCTTGTTTTATCTTGAGTGAGAAGTTCTTTATTTCTGATCTAAAAAATAGTCGTGTGACTTCGTCTACACTGTTGAGGAAAATTTTCCCTACTCGCATAGGACCAACTTGTCCCTGTCTATACATCCATTATATGGTATTAGGAATAAATCCAGATTATAATTGTTTCGAAACTTGTTGATTCATTTCAATATATAATATATATATATATTATAGATATATATAATATTATAATATATAATTTAAGATTTCTCCATAATTGTATATGCTAGTATGTGTAATACATTTCACAGCTAGTATATAATTTCCAACTCGAGTTTTTCTTTTTGATACTCGCATGATGAGACTTGTGTACAAATCCTAAAAACATATTAAAGAACATGAATATTGAGGATATGAAATTAAATTATTATTCGTCCATATATCCGTTGATATCATTAGAAAATGACCAGTTCTTAGACAAAAGCATTAATAAAAACATACATATAGGTAGGTAAAATGAATTAATTTTCCTACTAATTATAAGAAGTTAGAACTAGGGTTCTAACCACAGTGGCTGCTAGAAATTTCTCAAGAATGAAACATGTTCCTCCTGACCCTAAATTGCTTCCACTAGTTCCCCCTGAGCTAAGACATGTTCGAAAATGGAATCAACAACCCTTTGATTCTTAAGTGGTGTGTGCTTCTATAAGCTTTTCCTTCCATAGCAGATTTTAGCAATGTCCTACTTTCTGGGTTTGCCAATCCACCCACTTAGACTTATTTTTTTCAAAAAAGGTTCTTTTCCTTTTTCCTTAAATCCTATATTTATCTCCCGCAATGGTTGGTTTCACCCAGCTTCATATCTTTCTCCAACTAAGTGATTTAATAGATATTTCTCTCCCATAATATTAAATCATATGTATTTCCTCATAGTGATTTTTAGGAGCTATTAAAGGGAAGATTTATCTTGAATTTAACCAGTAATAATTGTTTCCAACTTGGAAATAATCTTTTAACTCTAGTGCTTGATTCCTGAGTAATTTTCAAAATTTTCTTTATTATTAATAATCTATTAATTACATCACCAAGAGTTTTATAGATCACATTATTCACAAGTCTAATATGGCTTTCCTAGCCATCCAGTCAAAAGTATAGTCCATGTCTAATAGCAGTAAATTACTAACATAGAAAATGGAGGGGTATTACATCAGACACATACATATAATAATAAAATGTGACATCAATGGCCTCAACTAGAAGTATCCTAGATCGATATAATTATGAATAAATCATGCACTAATAGGTATCAAATACAATGAGGTACAAACCTTTCCTCAAGTTATACCGAAGGTTTGCACCTCTAGGGATTATATGTTTGGAGAAAATTATTTTTATTACATTTATTTATTGTATAAGTGCCAAATTTATGTTGAGAAAACACATGCTTACACATCACCCTAATACTAGGTTGTACAATACCTCTCCCCAATAAATCAATAAAATTTTCATTTAATTCCATACTTACAATAAATTTTATAGAACAAATCACAACTAATATGTACAACCCCCTCCTCCTAGGTCCACATAAGTAGCCAACCAGACAGGAAAAAATGTGATGAGAGAGGTTATTATAAGGGATTCAATCTCCTTGGTGACACTAAGGTAATTGTTTTAAATTATTGGGAAAAATTGTTAATGCTATGCAAGCTCCCTCATCAGTAATTTAAAATGTGTTTAGGATCATCTCAGATTAAGCAAAATTTGAAGGATTATGTGTCAAGTATTGAGTGTCTTTTATGAGTAATTTATGAGATTAATTAGTTTTTTTAAACACATATACAACAAGTAAAATGAAGAGGAATAAGAAAAATACTCATAACACAAAGTTGATAAAGCAGTTCACCCCCCCTGGGCTACATCTCCTTGGACCTGCTTCATTGGCTAGGCCATCTTTGGATTAATGGACAATTCTCTAACTACATTCACCTGCAGTGCTCCAATTGATTTTGAACCTACTCTATTGGATTCATAAGACCCAAAAACCCGAAAAATGACCTTCCAATCTCTACAATTGGACTTCAGCTGATATAGGCTTGACCTCCTCTCGTGGTGGCCCTAGGCTTCCTTAAACTTCAACGTAGAAAAATAACGCATAGGAGTGCCTCTCTACCTCTTCAACCTATTTGATTGTGTTCAAAGCATCCGAATAATCTAGGAATGACTCTTTATATGCCAAAATTGGCAGAAAATAGAAGAATTATGGTATGTTCTATTTTTCCTAGGAAAACACAACTAAAACTGGAGAAACTTGATTTAACCCCACCAAATTTGGAGTTAGCACCGGATTTGTCGGACCCACCAAAATCGTCAATAAGTTAAACTCACATTTAATCAAGTAATAATAATGGTTTTATTATCATTAACCTCCACTTAGCGCATTAATCTGCACGGTTAGCATTAGCGTTGGCCTCCGATATTTGAGGTTGGTCACATGGGACGGGGTTAGCCCTCTCTTTCCTCGAACCACTCACACTTAAACTTTAAATTGAATTTTCACCAACCATATGTTAAGTAACATTGTGGCGGTATAACGGTGAATCATTGGTCTTATGTAGGTGAGGTCGCAGGTTCGATTCCCTGTTCTTCCAATAAAATTTTACACTGTGTGCCGATTCTAATAGGTCATTGGGGAGGGACACGTGGTGGCCTCCAGGCTTGCAACATGTCTCCTTAACATTGGTCCTCTGCTATCCAATGAAATAAACCCAAAACATCAAATTGTAGACCAACCAGAATATTTCGCTTGGCATGACCTCACTGGCCATTGACCAAGCCTTTGACCTGCACAGTCACCTACCACGTTAGTAGTATGGACTACTAACTATGCAATGATTGTATTTTTTTCTTTCAAAATTCCATTGTCTAGCAAAGCAGATAGAATGTGATATCTTTCTCATACGAGCTCTGTTTTGAGTGAAACAAGTTGTGTTTGGATCGTATCTTCGAGACAAACACAATCATTTAGGTTTTGAGTGATTCTAATCACTTTGATTTTTGAGCAAATTTTTGCCCCTAATTCAGATTTCATTCACTCCTTCCCACTGATAGGATTTTGGACCCACAAAAGTTGTTTATCTCATGAGATCTTAATACACTTATCCTTCCCAAGTTCTATAAATTTATTCTACTTGGAAAAATATCCATGACAACCACTTGGGTTCACTGACATGCCTTGCCTTGCAAATGGCTTGACACTTCAACCAATTTTCTTGTTTTGTTGCTGACCCAATCCAACACTTATTGGTTTCTTACTAATTAAACACCCTAGTGTACTGAAATGATCCCTCGGTGCTTGGGAAGTTGACTGATGGCCTTCCCACTAAGAATCGTATTCCTCCTTTTCAACACATGCATTTGATGCAAGCTTCTCCATGGAAACCAGTTTTCCAAGTTAAGCCCATTTGAGCGAGCTATTGAAATGAGTTTGAATATCATTAATAACAAGAAAATAAATTACCATTCTTTTACCTCCATGGTTCCAAATTCCACATCCCAAAGAATGATTCACCATCTGTTTCGCTTCTTGGCGTCAACACATCAAATGGTCTACAATGACTGCAAAATTATTTTTCCATTTTTTTCCACTTTTGCTTCTTGATTCCATCATCCTCCAGTACTGACATGCTTCTCATGCCATGATTTGAGAATGAAGGCTAATCATGAACCTCTTACTCAAGCATGCACCTTTCAAAATCCTACGACATCTTGTCAGAAGAAACACCATTAGCCTTGAAAAAGCAGTCATGCAAGAATATAACTTGACGACCTCTTCCTTTTGATTCTTGAAATCAACAAATGTCACATCATTTGAACATTTCCATGTACTCTTACATCTTGGTTTATAAACCATCGACTAAACACAAGTCGACAAAACATGCTTCTTCAAATAATTGACTTTCAAATCAAGAAAAACTATGTACAACAAATTGACGATTTACAACAAGAATTTCACATTCTCATGAAACAATTCATCACATCTCACTTTCATCTTTGGAGACAAAATCAACTCTTCCAATTTGATATAGCATACATGTAACAATCAATCAACCACCCAAGCCAACACTCATGCATGTGCAAATGATCAACATTTTGAAGTTGACAACATACATGTTTAACGAAGCAATCGACCAACAAAAGTCCATCACTCATCCATTTTCAAGCACAATGAAACTATTAAAAATTACACTATTCACAGACACAAACTCTCATGCATGTATAAGAATTCTCAACTCCCTCACAAGTATAATCAGAATTAAAAGAATACCATTGGTATGTACGAGTACTTAAAGAGCTGAAATGACCAAATGTTTTACAATAAAGTGAGTCAACATACTCCACTTTTGAACACCTTCCTGGCATAAACATGAAAGCTCATGAATGCAACATGCATGCAAATTTGTAATTGCAAATTGTCATCTTTTCTGCATCTAAGTGAGTCAAAATAAATCTACTTTTCCAACATCTTGCTTCATGCAATATGCAACATAGTTTCAGGAGAAAAGAAATGCATCCAAATAATAAGGAAATGCATCAATAATGCAAGATTTACATCAATTATCAAAGGAAATGAAAGTACTTAATTGTTTAAGAAATATGACCATCTCTTTCCAAATGATTTCAATGAAGATTCTTTCAGCTACACTTCATCATGTGTATCATCTTCACCCACATCAATTATGGAATCCTCTTTTCCATTTTTGCGAAAATCTCTCTCCACCTCCTTCAAATGTCTTACATGACTTGTTAGATGCAAAGTCCAACACTTGTCCACAAGATGACCCTATTTATCGCAATAAGTGCAAAATAATTTCATCTTCTTTTCAACATGGTTTCCATTATCCAATGTACCTTTCGCTTTCTGTCTCTTTTGTTTTGAAAGTTTTCTATTTATGTCTATCCTCTTCCAACACCTCGAAAGAATATGGTTATTCAAACCACCAAAGTATCATGTAAATTTTCTCCAAATTTTATCTAAATATTTACCATGTTTATCATAATCAAAACAAACTTGATTAAACACATATTTATACCTTGAAGATTCACCTTTTTGGCCTTCTTGAGGAGGTGAATTTGATGAGTTAGTGGCTCCCTTCGGAATACCAACACTTGTTTCAATGAGCTAAGTTGTTTCAACATCCTCTTGTTTGCCAATTAAACTATTTGGATGCTTATGAGCATCTTCTTGCAAAATGGGTTTAAAACTTTTGCATGCCTCATGAATACAAACTCCACAAACTTGAGGTAATGAACATGTAATGAAATTCCTTTTTGGAACATCTTCATGTGCTTCCTCACCTTTGGAGCATTCTCCATCATTTTATCCATAACCAAGACCCAAATACCTAGGCCTTTCCTTAATAAAAATTGGCTCAACTATGCCTAGTGCATGTTTTCCTAACCCTTTACCTTCATAGCCCATCTTCATCGATAATGTGGACCCTATTTTTCTAGTTTGTCTTTCAAAAGTGCCAAAACATTCATTTTGAGAGGAAATTGAAGATAAAATTGAATTATATACGTCATTTTCATGCACATACTTGTCATGGAGTTGAATCTCCATCTCATGCATCTTTTAAAGAAGATCTTGCTTCTCCTCCTTCATGGCCATCAACTCCTCTTGAAGCATATTTTTCTCCTTCCTATCTCCATTCATGTCTTGCACCATATCTACCATGATGATAAGCTCTTGCAACATCTCTAAATCAAAGAGTCTTGCTAAGGAAGTTGAATTAGAAACATCACTTGTGGAAGCTTCCATCACACTTGTAATGCACCAAAATCCTTCAAAAAACATCAAAAAGTTTCTCAACAAAGAAGCATCTCAGACCATCTCCTTTCTTTAGCTTAAACACATAAAATTTCACACAGTTAAATTCTCCTTTCACAAATACAAAACCAATAGCTAATTTTCTAGCTAACCTTGGCGAACCATCTTAGGGTTAAAATGAACTAACAGTGCTCTGGTACCAACTTGATCTGAAATTTTGGGCAAACTTTTTAATGATATGAAAGCTCCCTCATGAGGAATTTAAAACGAGTTTAAGATCATCTCAAACTAACCAAAATTGGAAGGTTTATGTGTCATGTATTGAGTATCTTTTATGAGTAATTTATGAGATTAATTAGTTGTTTTAAACACATATACGACAAGTAAAATTAAAAGAAATAAAAAACAGTAAACTGATAACACAGAATTGATAAAGGATTTCACACCTACTTGGCTACATCTCGTTGGACCTGCTTCAATGACTCGGCCCTCTTTGGATCAATGGTCAATTATTTGATTACATGCAGTTGTAGTGCTCCAATGGCTTTGCAACTTGCTCCATTGGATTCAAAAGACCCAAAAACCCAAAAAGTTACTTTCCAAGCTCTGTAATTGGACTTCAATTGATCTAGACTTTACCTCCTCTCCTAGTGGCCCTAGGCTTCCTTAAACTTCAATGTATAAAAATCACGTACAAAATTGCCTTTCTACCTCTACAACCTATTCCATTGTGTTCAGAGCATCCAAATAATCTAAGAATGAATCTTTATAAGCCAAAATTGGTCGAAAATAGAAGAAGTTATGGTCGGTTGAGTTTTTCCTTCGAAAGCTCCACTAAAACTAGAGAAACTCCATTTAGCCCCGCCAAATTTGGAGTTAGCGCAAGATTTGTCAAACCTGCCAAAACCACTGACAAGTTAAACATGCAATTAATTAAGTGATAATCATGGTTTAATTGGCATTAACCTCCACTTAGAGAATTAAAACACGTGGTTAGAATTAGCAATGGCCTCTGGTTTTTGAAGTTGGTCACATGGGAGGGTGTTGGTCCACAGGGCTAGCCCCCTCTTCTCCCAAACTATCAATGCTTAAACTTTAAATTGAATTTTCGCCCACCAAAAAAAAACATGAAAGAACCATGACATGAATGAGTCATATAACCATGCTTATAACCAGCATGAAACCACATAAATATTAGAGATATGACAACCATTAAATCCACATATAAATCAATGCAAAAGTGAGACAACTTAGCTTTTATTAATCATAGGAAAATCTGACCAGGTTCAGGACTTCCACATAGCACCCAGCTATAAACATAGCTAAACCAAATCTCTCTTTCAGCCAGTCACCCTTGTTCCATATTCGAAGCATCAATGTGGGATCTCATAGAACAACCAATGCAAGAGCAAAAAAGGGAGACAAAATGTTAAACCACCTCCACCCTCACCCAATCGTGAACACACCAAAACGAGTGCTCTGATCACAATTGAACCAAACTTTCAATTCCATCCAAAATCCATCAGTACCCTTGAGGAATCTTTTGTCTCCTTGTCTCTCAGGTTTTTCCGTAATCCAATCACAGATCACTAGGCCCTAAATTGAGACTTTGCCCTTAGGATTTAACATGTATCCCACCAAAACTGGTCAAGGGATTCCTAGGCCTTCGGGAATGAACCTTGAGCTAGCCTCTGCCCTGGATTCTGAAATACATCTTGCAAACCAAAGCTTGAAATCGAGATAAACATTGCAACACACCATGGAATCTAGAAAATGGCAAGGCTTGGCTGAAAAACATGGTCATAACTCGTCAAAACCATTGCACTGACATCAAGAGAACCATACACCAAAATGCAAGGCCATGCATGCCTAAACGAGCTAGGAAATCACATATGCAGAAGGCTACCTATAGGTATTCTTGATAAGGTTACTTGATCCTTCTCTTATTACTTGATTCTTACGTTCCTTTCCTTTCCTTTCCTTGATTTTCCTTCCTTAATCGAAAGCTAGAGTGCTCCAAGGAAACTCTAAGTAAGCAAGAGTGAGAGAGAGAGATAATAATAAGAGAGCTTCTATCTCTACCTAGCCAAGAGCTTAACGCTAACTAAGCTTGTGAACTAATCCTCATAAGTATTTTTCTCAATGAGGCCTCCATTTTATTCATCTTCCATTATTTTCCTTCAGTTTCCTCCTCACATGAAACTTGTGACCTTTTACCTTCCTTCTCTCCTATTTTCCTTTATTTTCATAAATAAATGTGCCAAAAATGCCTTTTTGTCTTTTAATGACTTTGCCAATTTTCCATAGCCAAAACACACATCCAGTGATGTCCACTAGGATTTCTTTGTCCAACACTCAACTTGGAATACATGTTCCTTACCCGTGGGATTATTTTTCCTTTATTAACTTTTATTACATGAACTATTGACTAGGGTTGTTACAAAACCCTCCCGCTTGGTGATCACCATCCTCAATGATAAACCACACCAAGATCTCAACAAAACCTCTAAAAAACAAACATATTTCTAAGGAACTTTATGACTTAGCTCATTGCAGTATTTACAATGAATGGAGCTTTATGACTAAGCTCGTTGTAGTATTAACATACCTTGGAGCTTTATGACTTAGCTCATTGTAGTATTTACATACCTCATAATCGAGCTTTATAATCCATCGCATTACAGTATTTGCAATAACCACATATACACATATGCACTTTTGCTAAACATGTAAATAAAAGGATACGATGACTGTATCAATCAACAAGGGAATCCAAAGGATCACACTTCCACCCTCAAAAGTAGTACCAGGATTCACCTCCTTCCCGAGAAGTCCAGAATCCACTGCCACAATCAAAGTTGTATGCAATTTCAGGTTCTATAATCCCACACAACCTATCCCCTCATCAAATAGTTATTGGCTCATTATTCTAGAGCACACTCCCAATATGCATCTGCCTCTATCTAGGAATGCTAATGACCAAAACCAATATATCTACGACATTTCCTTCTCTGCTACACAGTCCCTCAGGAAGTGGAGTCACCTCCTTTTGTGAAGTGACTCACCTTCTAAGTTCCACAGAAACCCCTAACCCTAGCGATCCATCCCTTGGAAAGGCTTCCTCGCATTGAAATATCAACAACCAAAGCATATACATGCCTCAAACCATCATACAAGTCATAGTATGCTCATGGAAAAAAATTGACACTATTGGGTACTAGTGCCCCACAATGGCCTTGCTCTTGAAGTGTTTTACCAACATACTACTACAAGTTCCAATTTCTTTCGTTGTTGTTGCAATTCTTGTGGTCGATTTCAACCACTCAATGGTGCATGTTCATGCATTCCAATTCCAAGCACATAATTTCCATTAGATTCAAATAAATTGAAATAGCCACAAATCATTACTCATTGATAGATAGTCAATAAGGTACACTTGCAATCCTATTCACTTCCTGTCACAACAATTCAAAATAACTATTTGATCAAAACATCATGTATAAACCTATCACTTTTGATTAACTCAAAACACAACCATCATAGATCAACATCCAAAATTGTATGTAACCATCATAAATCTGAATCATACATCATATATAATCATCGTATACCATAGTCATAAATCACATGCATAATAAAACTAAAATAAAATACTGATACTTATCCTTTAATCAATCATTAGCTTCTACGTTTGTCTTTATTCCGTATGCACTCTAGATTGGTTTCCACACCCGAAAAATAGCTAGTGCCTTGTCCTCAACCATGTGCATATACGCATAGTGTGCATCACACACATACAACTACACACATCATACAACACCATGCAATACATGCATCTAAACGAGTACCATATGTACCACATGTACAGAATACCACCTGTACACTGCAACCACCAGCACAATGTGTGCACAACATCACATGACATGGCACCACCTACACAATGTGTACGTTGCACCATTGTACAACGTGTACACAATACCACATATACACAGTACTAAATACACAACATGTACATGACACCACATGTACATAACATCACATGCATGACATGTGCAAAGCACCACCTACACACAACGCCATGTGTATAACATGTACACAACACCATATGCACACAACACCACTTATATAATTATACACACCATACCATACGTACATAGCACCACATCTACAACATGCACGCAACACAACATATACATAGCACTGCATATCCAACATGTACATAGCATCATCTATATACAACACCACATATCCAACATGCACAAAGCACCATATGCATTAAATGCCACATATACATCATGCACATAGTACAATATGTACATAGCACCGCACATCCAACATCTACATGGACCCATCTATATCGAGCAGTGCATATGCAATATCCACAAAACACTACATGCACATAACATCATATATGAAACATGTGCACAAAAATAGAACCACACATCTAAAGCCATGCTGTCATTACTAAGCAACCTTTCTTCCAATGTTTGTCCCTGCTTGT
>APFE030929242.1:0-12837 GCA_000404065.3 Pinus taeda | reverse complement strand
ATAGTTTTTAGTCAGAAAACATTCCATTAAAAGTAAATCACAAGTATCACATAGTGAATAATATCTTTAAAAATGTTTTATATTATTAGAATCTTTAATAAAATATATATTTGTTTAAAGCTTATTAAAATCTTTAACAAGGGCCATAAGGGATTCGAAAAGGCGATCTAAGATAGTCCTGTAAGATAGCAAATTGACTTATCGAAAAGGCACGATGTAGAGTATCAAAAATATGTGATTCATAGAGTGAACGCAGTACATACTGGATTATGGGAAATTCAAATATCTTTTTCTATCACCATATCACTTATTAAAATATAATCCGTGCCCACGCCCCACAATATAACCTACGACACTGTAACATATAAAAAAATCATTATAGTTTTTACAGCGTAACATATATTGTGGCCGTAGGTAGTCTTTTATATAGAAAATTAAGAGTGGTTATAATGTGGCCGTAGGTTATATTGCGGCCGTGGTAATAACGTGATACACGCATAAAAAAAATTAAAGTTTTAAGTTTTAAAACATATATACTTATCGCTTGACCCACAACGCCTGTGTTCACCCGCGCGAAGAACCGGAACCGGAGACAGATGACGCCGCGGAGCCTGCTCCTCTGCCCGACCCACGACGCGAGAACTGGACGATGGGTCTGGTTTGCTCCCTCCGATGCTGTTCGCCCACGACGCTGCACAGCTTGACCCACGACGCCGCACAGAAAAGGCACACAAGTCCCTGCTCTCACACCCGCATAGATGCCTGCTCTTCCATGACTCTGCCAACGAGACTCGCCCACGCCCTTTTATAGAATCCTTTGCAGCTAAACTAGGAGTGAAACTATAAGTTAAACGATGTTAAAATTTCAATTAACTGAGTTGGTCAACTGTTAACTAAAGATTCGAACCCACTTGAACTGCACATAAATTTTGTTAACTGATCGTACGGATCCCACCGTATCTGTATCCGTACCAGTTTCGGATTCGGGGATCCGAGGTTTCGCCGATTGCCCCCAGCAGATCCGGTAACGTAGTTTTTACATGGTCTATACAATGAGAATGGGCATCTGTTTGATGATCTCTATGGCTTGGATGCTTTAAGGTTTGCAATATGCATTAAAACGTTATCAGCATAAATATCATTATTTTAAGCATGGATAAGACTTAAGTTTGAGAAATCACCGCAGGAATTTTGTTGGGTGGCAGCATTGCCAATCTACTTTCTGAGTGAATCCATTTTGTCTGGGCTCCAATATATTTGACTGTGAACTTCAGTTTTCTTAAAGCCAAAATTGGTCCTCAAATTTGTAACGTGTTATGATAAGTAAGTGGTGCCCTCCATTATCATAATTTCTATCATGTTCGATATGAATATGTTCAGAGAAAGATCTGTTATATCTGTGGAAAATAATGAGCAAGGAAAATAATGTAGTTAAGGAATCCAGCATTTTTTTTTTATCTCATTCACCCTAAATTCCTATAGCTGAGTAAATGATGTTATGTACGGTCTTGTGTCTGTCTGTTTACACTTTTGTGCTCCTAGAAGGTCGGTGTCTTGGCTTATTTTTCTAATTGACCATAAAGTATTTTAAATTTTAAATACCATATAAATGGTTTTTTGTTGCTCTTTCAATTAGTTCTTTACAATGTTTAGAAAGCCTAGTACATAGCCCTTTCTCTCAGGACATGGGGTAGACTAATAGAGGGAGTTTATTGAAGTACAAAGAATCTTGTTTTTATCAAAGAGTGGAAACAGGAAAATACATTGGATATTTGAACAACTGCGATGATGGCTTAACTAGAGAAGGGAAATATTGCTAAAAGTTTCTCTCTTGTTGATTTTGATTTTCTATTCGTGAGGATTTTTAGTCTGCTTGCCTGTGTATATGTGCAGCTGGCTCGGATGAAAGAGGAAATAGACGATAGACTTGGTGGTTTTGGTGATTCAGGAGGCAGCCGTTTTGGAAGCTATGGTGGTTCAGGGGGGAGCCGTTTTGGAAGTTCTGGTGGTTCAGGAGGGAGCCGTTTTGGAAGTTCTGGTGGTTCAGGAGGGAGCCGTTTTGGAAGCTACGGTGGTTCGGGAGGGGGCCGATCTGGTGGTTCAAGCTATGGTGGATCAGGAGGAGATTATGGGGGTTCAAGTTATGGCAGATCAGGAGGCAGTTACGGTAGTGGATCAGGAAGTAGCTATGGTGGTGGGTCAGGAGGTGGCTATGGTGGTTCTGGATCCCGCCGTTTTAGTGACTATGGGGAGTCTTCTAGTTCTCAGACAGGTTCCAGTAGCAGGTATCTTTTGATTAGATGCTTTCACATATGAAAGCTTAGTTTATGCTTGCATCTGAGCAGACTTTCTAGTGATGTACAATGTTGATTTCTATAATAAGTTATGCCACACTGCAAAGTCCTTTCAATGAATGCTTTGATATACTGTGATGGTTTGGGTTACATTCTGTGATATCTTAGTGCACTAATAGATTTTATTGATTGTTGGGACTCTATATTATTACTACTGCATGATATAAAACTAACCTGATAAATGATGATCTCAAATGTATTTAACCACAATATTTCTTGTGTCAGGTTTGGAGACTATGGGGGCCGCTCTGAGTACTAGATGAGACCTTAAAATATTTGAAGGAGTTTAGTAGCAGGTATGTTTTTGGTTACAAACCTCTGCATATGGAAGGCATAAGCGTCAGCTACATATCGAAGCAACTGTCCTAAATGTCCGGCATTAAATTTTGAAAATATATAGTTTAAAATAAATTTTAAACTAATACTTTTAATTGTAAGTGCTGACAGATTCCTATTGAGCATCTTCTTCCTTTTGATAGTCTCTGAGTTATTCATTATACACGTATCTGGTATCAGTGTATTTTTCACGTGTAAATTTCCTTTCTGAATATTGACTTAGCTCTATTGAATGGTTTACACTCTGTCTTTTTAATTGTTTCATTGAAATACCGAAGTTAAATTTATTTTTAATGCGCAATTGCAAAATCAGAATTAGGCTAAAATGAATGTTTTGCAACTTTGGTTTTATTGTAAGGTTCCAGTCTTAATCTACTTGTTCGTGCTATTAATTCTTGATGACATGGTGTTTGGCACAATGATTTAGAGTAACAAAGTCGGTCTTTGTTGGTGTCATTGCTTTGTTCTTTAAAGTAAGAATGTGGCTATTTGCTGGTGACATTGTTTTGTGATAGGAATCTTTTGTATGGGTGCCGTAGACTAAATATCCCATGCTTTCCGAAACAAGCTGTTGGATTATGTTTAAAAGAGTCAGTCTGATAAGCTAAGACAATTGCACTGAAAGAAGTGGGACACTCTAGATCCTAATCGGTGGTGTCATGATGGTGGGCACTACTAATAAACTTAAATGGAAGCTGAAGTCTAACTTTTTAATGTAAGAAAAGTTCAACCACTTATTAATTGACAATATGGGAAAATACAATAATTAAAGACCTACCAATATAGAAAACGACTAATCAAAAAACTAAAACTAGGTTCATCTTAACCCTGGATCTTTTAGGCAATTGCCTTTGTCCGTGCGTTTATTTTAATTGCACACAAATGGTTAACCTAGTCTTTTTAACCACCCACGGTGCTTAATAGATCTGGGTTTAAGATGAATTTATTTTACATGGAGGTCAAGCATGTAGGTGAACATATGAAATAAAAATAAAAATAAGCTATAAACTTCAAAATATTAATATGAGTAGTGGCGAAAAGCATAGGCTACACATATGATGTGAAGTACAAGTAAAAGTAAATTGAACTTCCAAATACGAGAAGTGGCAAAAGGCATAAGCTACACATCATCATATATAGATGTTGAATCATAGTGGGAAGAGGAAACCCAAATAACTTTATCCAGGAACAGAGGGGGAAGAGGAGGAAGATGAAAATGCCCTCGAGAAAGTGTGTCAATACACTGCTTGACAATGATCTCGGGGCGTATGGGGAAGTGTAAGCGGTAGACACAATACGAGAAAGGGATACCTATCACCGTGGTCCGTATGTAGTAGATGTTGAGTGAGATGGCTTATAAATAAAAATAATCAAACTTGTAAATATGAGAACTGGCAAAAAGCATAAGCTACACATCATCATATGTAGATGTTGAATCAAGGTGGGAAGAGAAAGCCCCACATATTTAGATGTTAAATCAAGGTGGGAAGAGAAAGCCCCAATATCTTATCAGGAACAGAGATGGAATAAGAGGAAGATAAAAGTGTGTAGTGTATCTAATCTATAAGACATAGTTTAACAGCCAGTAGTAAGAAACAAAGTTGAGAACCATAAAGAAGCACTTTCAGGAGATCAAGACCTTGAATAATGTCTCCACTGAAGGTGTTACCTGGGAACAGTGTTCAATCATGTTGCATTTATCACTATGGGCAGTGGCGAATATTGGAAAATATCGAGAAACTTGAAAAATATAAAAATAATCCTTTTTTGTTTTCAAACTTCTGAAACAAAACAACATCAAACAAATGCATTGTTACATAAAGATGAAAATAAATTGATATATAAAAATACTTAAGATCTCAAGTGGTGCATCATATGTAGATATTGGAATATGATATTTGTTCCGAGTCACATGTTCTGACAGGATGATACAAAATCACTTCAAAACAAAAATAAATGTATTTCATGAGATGAATCATGGCAAAGAAAACACTGGATTTTACTCTTGTTTGTTTGATTGAAAATGGTCACAACATTCTCAACAGTGTTATCAAATTAAGACTGGTTAACTCCAAAATCTTGATGGTAGACTCCAAAATCTTGATTTGGACTATAACTGGAAAAAAACTGTGCCAAAAGATCGATTTGACCAAAAAATACATAAAATTCAAGTTTTGAAAAAAATATTTAATTCATGTGCATCCATATGAATCCAAACCATTATACAAAAATATGCAGAGTTTCTCATTTATATAGCAAGGGTGCATATGACCAAAATAATAGAGTGCAATCTATGTTTCAACCAAAATGCATCAAGAAAAAAGGGGGGGCTTTAAATGGTCTATAGAGTAAAAAAATCATGCTACAACAAATTGCTACATAATATCCTTCCAAATGCTTCCAGCATATACAAAATGTAATGAGCTCTCTGAAATATGAGCTCCCTGGAAGAAGTCACCCTTTGTTTAAGAATTAGGAAAAGGAGCTGTTTTGCGTTACAATTTCTTTTACCCAGGAAAAAATTTTAACTTTATTCAACTTGAAACAAGTAACAAAATTGCATTTTGTATATTGCTGAAAGCATTCGGAAGGATAAGCCTCTCAGCTTATGAGAAAAACAAAAACACACATAAAAAATGCCGAAGTTAAGTTGATAATAATCGCTTAATCAATTGGTACCAGTACTACTACATTTTTGTTTGAGTCTGAGCTCTTAGAAATATGAGCTCCCATTACACCACCCATCCCATTTTCATTGTGCCTCCTTTTCCTGTTGTTCTGATTTTTTTGGATTTGGTGCCCTTCTGCACATAGGGATGTGATGCCATTTTGAGCCACAACATCCCCTTCTGTTTGGTTTGTAAGATTCTCCTTGGTTTCCTTTTCTTCCTCCTTTGAGATGTAGGGATCAGAAGTCTGCCATCCTTTTGTTTTGTGTCTGCCCCCTTTTTCTTTTTTTTGGCATTTTTTTGCTTGTGGGCATGTGTTATGAAAATTTCATGTTTGATAACATATACGACATTTGAATGCTATATTTTCATAATCTGACAATTGGGTCCACTGTACATTTTTGTGTTTCAGCTGACATTTGAATGCTATATTTTCATAATCTGACAGTTGGGTCCACTGCACATTTTTGTGTTTCAGCGGAATTTGATCTGGTAGACCCTTACTAAGGTCTGTTTTAACACATTCTAGCAAAGGAGAAAAGATCTTTCTCCGTTCTTTCAAGGTCCATCTTTTTAGGTATTCCCATTATCCTCTAGGACCCTGTGGTACCGGAAAGAAAGGTGAAGGCTTGCTAGTCTGACCTAGATTGGCATTTATTAAAACCACCATTTTTGTAGCATCAAAATATGGAAAACATGGAAAACAAGGGGTGATGAAGAGCCCAACTCTTCCCCAGAACCAGGGCCCATTTTTCATCAGTATTTCTGTTTCTTCCTGAGTATTAAATTGAACAATAAAGAAGCCTTTGTAACATAGATAAATGTCATAGTTGGGTCTCCAATTTGAAAAGATCCGCTGGTGCAGCAGATCAGATAGAGGCCAAAGACTATTGAATCTACAAATCACAACTCCAAATTGGAGTGTAGAGAAAAGATGGTTTACCTCTGATAGATCAACTACCATAGAAGGATCTTGTTTCATTTGTTCAACGATGTAGGGCCCTGGGTTGTAATCAGGGAGTTCTACTAAATTGGAGCCTTTCCTCTGCGCTGAATCCTTATATGAAATAGGATCTCCAGGGTTCCTAGGGCCCGAAGCTCCTCCATGCAGCCTCAAGTTCAGGATTATGGATGAGTTTCTAGAGGTGCAGTGATCCCTCATTTGAGAAGAACCTGAAGCAGCTTGCCATAAAAAAGAAAGCACTGGGAATTTATAAGAATGCTCAACCTATTTTCAACAGTCTCTTTCAGATTTATCACTTTGTCTGAATCTGAGACCCAAAATGGGGAGGACTTCCCATTTGATTTCTTGATAAAAATCTGGTTTGTTCAGCTCCAGACTGTTGGAGCGAGAGGGATCTCCTGGAAATATAGTATCACTCTGGTATGCAGGCTGCCTCTCCTGCAAAGACTGCTGATCCTTTACGACCATTGTAAGTATGTGAGCCTTGAGCCGGAAGGGGAGGGGCAGGCTGTCGGTAAAACAGCACTGTAGAGCTTGCCCGCTGCCACCATCCCGAAAATGCCACACCACTGTTGCAGATACAAACTTTGGAATCCTTTTTAAAATTTTGCTCCTTGTGTTCAAGCTTGTGACGAGGCCATTCACGAGTGATATCAACAGGACAGAGCATTCACTTGCCCTCAAAGTCCATGCACAAAGAGCAGTGGCGATTTGACCATTCCGCATGGGGTTGGACCATTTTTTTTCCCATCGTTTGATGCATTTCTTGGGCTCGAGACCAGTGACAGCGCCTGGAAAAAAAACCTTAGGAGAGTCAAACCCTAGCACATCGTGTGAAATCCATCTTTCTCAGTATCATGTACCTAGCTGGAGTTCTACTTTCTTGTCTATACCCCAACTAACTTAAAATTGGAACCTCTGTTTTGTGTTGGAACTTGAGATCACTACAAGGTTTTTGCAAGCGGAGGTTGTTTTAACGAGGTGGTTGTTCCAGCAGTGTCTGGTGTGGAAGGTGATCCGAGTGAAGAAGATCGACATCAGAGAGACACTCTGTATAAGGCCAGTTACTGATGGATTTGAAGAGAGAGTTCCGTGACTCCTTCATAAGGTGAATTGTATCTTCCTTTAATCTTGTAATGAATGGGGCCAGTGAAAAGGTGAATGGGGCCACTGAAAAGGTGAATGGGGCATCACCCTCAAATCTTGGAATGAATGGAGCCACTGAAGGTGATTGACATTGTCCTTGAGTCTTGTAACAAATGGGGAACTGAAGAATGTACTGCGGTGAATGGCATCGTCCTTGAATCTTGTAACAAATGGGGTACCGAAGAATGAAGTGCTGTCTTAGCCTGGCGTAAGGGCAGAGGAGGCAGAAACCTTGTCCGTTTGTGGCATCGGAGAATGAAGTGCTGTCTCAGCTCTGTCGCTAGGGCAGAGCAGGCAAAAACATTGTCTGTCCGTGAGAAAGAAAAATGAAGTGTCAGATTGAAAGTTCGCTACGACTGAAAATGAAAACTAAGAACTCTAAAGATAAATTTGATACAACTTTCTATAAGTAAAAATCAGAAGGAAACATTTCTAGTTCAAAAAAGAAGACACATACTAACTCAATGGTCAACCAATGCACTGTATTTTTTCGGTTGAAAGTTTTTTGCAGGCAATTATATTTTGCCGTTTTAAATATGTTTCTGGGGTTTAAACTAAATTTTTTTGCAGGGTTATGAATAGTATATGGTTATATGCTTCAGTAGAGTTATTTAGTGTTTAAAGCAGCAATGATAGGCATTTTGCATTACCTCTTCAAAATACTTGATTATCAAATCAGTTTTTTCTCTTTTTTGGTTTATAGCATTTTGTAGAAAAGAAAGCTTTTTTAAACAATCAAGGGGTAATTAGCCCCGTGACAAACACTTTATAGGTAAAGAAATGCCAGCGGTCAATGGCCTTAAAATTCATGGGGTAGATCCACCTCCATTTGTATAGAACTATCTAATATAGATACTGCTTGTACACAACACTGGTACATTCTATATACTGAGTGGTTCACTGGACGGAGGGGTACATTCTGTATAGTAGCTTGGCTAGACTGCTAATGTGCCAAGTTGATTAAGGGTTGTAATCCCTCTCACTGGGAGGGGTTATCAATTTGGCTACAACTATTGATAGGCAAAATACAATAGTGGTATAGAATGCTAAAGTGCCAAATTGATTGAAGGGTTGTAATCATTGTTATTAATTGAATGATGTTTTACTGTGATACAATCTTGCACTGGAAGGTGCTGGTTTTGCTGAACAACCAATGGAAAATCTGTACCTTGGACTTCAGGGATGTGGCGTGGTTTTGATTTCACTAGCAAATCAATGGTATATTTACTTTTGTTGTTATTCCGGAGCAGTTTGCTGTTTGATTTCTCTGCTGTGCAAGGTCATTCATTTGAATAATAGTTTTTTACTGGTACAGATTGCTAATATGCCAAATTGATTGGTAAGGGTTGTAATCATTGTTATGAATTGAATGATGTTTTACTAAATTACAAATATTCAGAGAATATTGCACTGGAAGGTGCTGTTTCTACTAAATAAACAATGGAAAAAATATGGGTCGGACTTCTGGGATGTGGCATGTTCTTGAATTTACTTGCAAATTAATGGTATATTTATATTTCTAGTTATTCTAGAGCAGTCTGTTCTTTGATTTCCTCTGCTGAGCAAGGCCATTCATTCGAATAATAATTTTTACTTGTATTAGGGATGCAGGAATTTTGAAGTTGGTCTTAATTAGAAACCCAGGTCCAAGTGGGAACAATTTATCTGGAATTGCAGAGTAGTATCCTGAGAGCCTCTATGCTTTTGGAGCGAGCTTTGTCGCAATCAGTACCAACATATGAATGGAATGGCTGGAGTATGACATCTGTGTAGCCACCAAGAAAGAGACAGATTTTTGGTTCTACAGGAGATTCGCTCTGTTTTTCTTAGTGAGTAATAGTAGCTGTGTATGGAATATGTCGTTTGAAAAGAAAATGCACATCGTATTTACCAGCAAGTGCAAATGAATTGTATTCTTTGTAGCATATTTTAGTGAAAAGCATAGAGATCTTAAGTGCTGTGATCTTCTTGTAGAACATACACGATATATAAACTATTGTTGAAGTTTCAATGGCTTTATAAAAACAAGGATTATGAAGAGCAGATTTTTGATTTTCTAACGTAGCTGATTGATTATAGTTAAGGATTTCCAGATGCATTGTTACACTTCAAGAATCATATTATTAAGTGCACGTGCTATATGTCAATAATCGGTTTTAAGCTAGCTTTTGATTCAAATGTGGTCAAAACAAGTTATTTATTTTTGGGCTTTTGGACCTTGGAAGTAGTGTCAGTGTGATAAAAACTGTCCTTCGCAATGTCTGCAGAATTTGACCAAAGTGGTTAATCCACATTTGCAGTAGATACATATATTTTGCTCTGATGTAATGCCGCAGGACACATGAATCGATTCATTAGTTCGATAATTTGATCATGATGGGCACTCATTTTCAAGGATGACTTTAGTTGTCTGGTTGAAGCTTTTTATGCTGTAAAAGATATCTCGAAAATATACAATTATTGTATATTGGTGAGTGAATACTGATTTGCATTATGCTTGTGCCTGGTTACCCGCCTTTTGGCAAAATTGCATTACTACTGGTTTGTTGGCTTGCCTAGCGAGTTATTACTGTCTGAGTCGGATCTGGAAGTTCTGTATGTTGTTTGATATACGATTTCCTTGTCATATAAATACCAAAGCCTTAAGAAAGAGCCTTTATCTAAATCGACTTTTGTCGCCAAGTTTCTGTAGAGTCTGATTCTAGGCTTTTTTGCTATGCGTGTTTAAACATTGGAAGACACGTTAAAATCCGCAGTTATCTTCTGTGATATATCATATACCCAAAATTTTGCGCTATTACAACTTTTTAGTATTATTAATGTGACCGATTATTAGATCCTGATTTCACAAGGAATGTATTAGTGTGATTGAGGTTTAGTTGTTTCTAGGTATTATATATTGAACTAAATATTTGCGTATATGGTATAAATGATATTTGTGTGTAACTGCATTATTATTATTATTTTTTTTCATAATGCCGTGTAATATTAGTATTGCGATATCATTCTTGTATGGAGAGAGGGATTCTACTGTTTTGGGCAATATTCATGTAGAAGCTTTCGAGTCTGCAGTAGCAGAGACATGTTGCATACACATTCAATGAATCTCGTAGACACTGCTGATCCAAAAGTCGGAACAGGGAAAGGTCGGTCAACTGCATGGAACCACTCGTGCTTATGATGGCTCTGCTCCAGCTTCTAGGTAAACTGGATAAACAACCGGAATAGGAGCTGCTTATGCCTTTGTATCTACTGGGGAAGAGCTTCATCATTTTCTTGTGCTCGGGTAAGCTCAAGGGGGCTCGTACTCATCCAACTTCCAGGCACGATGGATGGTTTTTTGGTGGAAAAAGCAGTAGATGTCGTGGAGAAGACTCAAGGATAGTGTCTTGCGCCTTCGATGGTAGATCTTCAAAGGATCAACGTATCTTTGGAAGACTTTTTGGGAGGAACTCTTGGTGGAGTATGGTCCTTCGTGATTCGGATCAGGTGGAGTTGCCAGGTGAGACTCTTACAAGGCAATGCGTACAAGAGGACTCACTCACCAATCAGGAATCAGGAGTAGGAGGGGTAAGAACGAGATAAAAACCTTTTTTTTACCACCATTTGAGCTATACCATTTGACCTCCATTTAAACCATCACTGCATCTGACCATTGTCGACGGACTTCGTAGAATTGATCCTTCTTAACCTTTTGAAGGACAATCTTGACACCGAACCACTTTATGGACTTACCACCATTTATCAAAATGCAGCGAACCACAATTTTGACAGTTATACAGGGAAGTTGTCTAGGTACTGAGTGTATTCAACAATCAATTATACAATTGACATGTTTAACACACAAGGATCCCAAAAACAACCTGTAACTGATGCTCTTGAAGCTCAAAGTACAACAAGACTAGCACACAAAGACTAGCACACAAGGATCCCAAAAACAACCTGGAACTGATGCTCTTGAAGCTCAAAGTACAACAAGACCTGTCAGCAGCTCACAATCAAATTAGCAATTTTTTCTTTCGACATTGAAGTTTTCAATGGTGAGAATTAATGTCGGAGAACTACTGGTTAAATTATATTCCTGTTCGTTAATTGATTTTGCACAGCTCACAATAAAATTAGCAATTTGTTCTCTCGACAATGAAGTCTTCAATGTCGAGAACTACTAGTTAAATTATATTCCTCTGTTCGTTAATTGATTTTACACTTTTACAATTAATCTTTTTAAAAAATAAGGAAATTATGTTCCTCTGTTCGTTAGTTGATTTTGCACTTTCACAATTAATCTTTTTACAAAATGAGGAAAAACAGGAAGAAAAATTGTAGAATTGAGGCTTCTGTGATCCATCATATTTAAAAGAAGATTTTGGCGTAAATCACATAAGGTAAGACATTTGCCGACGCGTTTCGAACCAATTAGTGTGGTTCATCGTCAGGACAAGTTGAAGAAACAGATCCAGCACAACATGTTAAATAGTCAGACCAGAGATTTCAACGGCTAATTTAACGGCTCATTTTGACCAAATGACCCAGGTCAAAATTAATTAAATATAATTAATATTACAATATTATTATTGTTATTATTAATATTTTAATATTGTTATTGTTATTATTGCTATTATTAATATTATTATTATTAATCTATAATTTAAATGAGGTGAAAAAGTAAAAAGTAAATCCCGGTTAGTTTAAATTTATTATTATTATTATTATTTTATTTTTTTTTTTTTTTATTCATTTTTAATTTAATTATTATTATTAATATTATTTTTTATAAATTATAATTTATGGAAAAAGTTAATTTAGGTAAAAATTATAAATTCATGGTTAGTCTGAGGATTAATTAATTAATTTATTAAATAATAATATTATAAAAACACACACACACACACACATATATATATATATCCTAATTAGATTAAAAGTAATAGGAAAGTATATTTATATAAAAAATAATTATATATAAAAACACCTTTAACCCTCATATTGATTATTACTCATATGGAACAAAGATAAAATGGGTAAATAGGTCCCATAGTTACCTAAGGCTAGTTTAAAACTGATTTTAATGCAATACTTAATTATACAAATATAACTACAATCAAAGGAGAAAAGTCAATAAAAATAGTTAATATGAAGAAACGGAGAAAGGAGTTCGAATATTAGAGAGATAGAATATTAATATATACCAATGTATAATAACTATATAGAGTATAGTAAATAAATAAATAATAAGAACCCACTACATATTAAAATATAATGATAATAAATGAATACTAGATATGTTCATATTTCGTAATACATAATATAATCATTATACTTACTAATCCCTTAATATTTACCATTATAAATAAGGAATAAGGTAAAT
>APFE030929237.1:6091-19319 GCA_000404065.3 Pinus taeda | reverse complement strand
ATTAAAATGAAATCATCATAATATTATACATTTTTACAATTAAATTTCATTAATAAACCTATAAAACTTAACGCTTATAGTATATATATTTTTTATAGTTGCACATTTACTACATCTTACATTTAAAATTTCATAATTTTTTATTATCAATATATTAATGGAAAATGGCATGGTCATATCCACCAATATATACATACAAATATAAAATTTATGTAAGATATATAATATTGTAAAGAAAAAACATAAATGTATCTCAATTTTGAATCTATAATCAAATCTCTTTGTACTGAAAGTTTACATAGACCTATTTTATTATATTATAATCGAGTATAAATGAAAAAAAACATTTTAATATTGTAAAAACCTAAATAAAACATATAATCAAAATAAATAAATTAAGTTAATACCCATCATTAATATATTCGGTTAACCTGATACCTGATATAGAACTTGTATAATCAATTACAAATGAAAATGAAGTAATTTAATGTTTGGAAAAAATCAATTAATTATTAACAAGGGAGCCACTGCCGTGGCGGTAGTCCCTGCCGGAGTCTGCGACAACAACACAATACAAACAACTTGACCTCGTGAATCTTGTAGCCGATGAGCACACTAAATTGATTTATGAGAATTTGTCTCACATCATTTATGGAATACTTGGAAAGGTAAGTATAATGCTTTCTTGACCATTGTAAAGCGGTTCTGTCAATATTCATAATAATAATAATTCGTCAATAACTTTTTTCATAATAATAATAAATCGTCAATAACTTTTATATAAAACCCGCGTGGTCAATGAATTCGCCAGTTGATAGTTATACGTAGATATTGCGATGTTCTTGGATGCACATATAAATGCCACACGTGCTGTAGTTGAAAAGATCTCCATTCAATATACGTTAGAGTTCAGAGCTCAGTTCAGTAAGTTTGCCTGAGAAGTTGAATTTCTTATATTATGACCAAGCGATATCTAATTTAAAATTTGGGATCTCTAATTTAAAATTTAAAGTAAGAGTGGATCAGTTTAGTAGGAAGGTGGTATGTTACAAGAAAAGATTTCAATAATATTTTAGAAATGATTAATCTATTAATTTAGTTACCAAAAAAATATTAAAGTGGTATGTCATTTAAAAAAGATTTCAGGAATATTTTAGAATTGATTAATTTATTAATTTAATTAACAACAAAATTTCGAAAATATTTTAGAATTAATAAATGTATTAACTTAATTACCGAAAAAAAATTCGAAAATATTTTAGAATTATTGACCAAAACAAGCAAACCCTCCAAATCTAACACCAATTTACGCAGCAATTATACTTCAATAACAACCTGAACTTACCAAAACAGAATTAGTAGTTGGGAAATGAGACTAAAATAAGTCGGTTAAGCAGTTGTTCACATTCAGAAATATGTCACGATTGAAAATGTGATAACCACGAATTTGTTTCGTGTGGTTCTTGTCCACTATATTGTAATTGTAATAATAAAAATTAATTAAAACATTTATATTTGTATATAAATATATTGTAAATAAAAGCAAATATATCTAAAAAGTATCTAATTATATATTGAAATGTAATATAACTCTGTATATATATATATATATTGAAATGTATGTATATATACATAGTATATTATATATTGTAAATATATATTTTTCTATTTAAAAATTGAAATGCATTATAACTCTCTAAATTTAACTAGACACTTGTCACACATGAAAAAATTAAGGTATAATACAAAAACATATTTCAAACACGTAGACTGTCGTGGAGCCCACAACTTTACCAACTTTACCAGCTACCTCCCTCTCATCCTTCATGCATACCCAACGGCTTTACTTCTCTACCTCTGTCTCTTTTGAATGTCCAACATTACAAGGCTTAACCCTGAACCCGCGTTAACCCTGAACTCAACTCACTCTTAGACAATTTATGATAAATAATGCTAGATCACTACCACACTAAAAACTGAAATTTATTGAGTTTGCATTTATCCCAAAGTTTTTAAAAACCAAAATTTGAGTTTGTGTTTATCTCAAGGTTTTTAAAATCCAAAGTTTGAATTTGTTTATCCAATAACCAAAGTAAATTTTCCTTATCATAGTTTAAACAATTTAGCAGTGTGATATTTCCATTTGGCTATTACTAAAGCAATGTTAATCGGCATGTATTTTGTTGCATCGCAACCTTGTTAAGATTAATCACCCCTATTATACCACATCTACATGAATTTCCCCAATTCATAACTATTTTTATATTTTGCTAATGTAACATATTTAATAAGACAATTTACTTTGATATATCAATTTAATTAAAAATATAATTTAAATGAAAATATAATACAATAACAACATTATTTATCTTTAAACACTAAATTAAAAAGTATTAATGAAGGTGAAAGTGTAACATAAACCATAATGGTTTAAAATGTGTTTTAAAATGACAGCACATGGATTATCTTTCATAAAAAACCTTTTATATTCTTAATTGCTTTTAAAGTGTCATCATCCTAAATTCTCTTTTACAACATTTTTTTAATTTTAATTATTTTTTATAATAGTTAAATTTCTAAAAAATAGTACATTTATAAACACGAATTGGAAATGAACCACCTGCACATAGTAAGGAAAATAGAAAACAAATTATTGAAAGAAGAGCCCCGTTTAAATTACACGATCCTAGTATACAAAAACTACACTTCATGTGTTCCAAACCCCAATAGGGAATTTCATTCAAAATTCATAACCAAATCGAGAAGAGGGTCTCGATATTATAGCTATATAAGAATTCTAAAAAAGGAAAAGTAACCCAAATATTGAAGCCATAATAGAATTTAATAATGTTGCAACACCCTTAAGGGATCTTGTTGACTCAATACGCATTTCACCCTTTAAAAAATGCTACAAACTATACAATTAGGTTAACTGCGGCATGTAACCTTAAATTTGGAGGCACTTTGGAGTGAGGATGAAAGAACCGAGAACCTGGAAAGAGAAAAAAATCTGAGACTATTAGCTGTTGTCGCCACGCATGACCTGAGGAAAAAGCTACTTTAAAAAAAAAAAATGCATATTACCTGACAGGATGAGGGTTTGGTTGAATGTCAGAACACGAACAAAAATTCTTGAATAGGCTCTCATGCTACCTTCCCTCTTCCCTCAACACTACGTAATTGACATTCAAAGTGCTATTACGTAATTGACATTCAAAGTTCTATTAGAATAATTGAGGGAAGAATCGAACTACAGTTTCAATAATGTTAACAGCCATGAGATTCTAGCATGACTGGGGAGCAGAATAGCGATGCCGGATGGAAGTGAGAGATGAGAAAAATTACCACAACTACCCCGAATGATTAACACCATTCGATTAGAACCCTAGTGATGATCGGTAGAAATTTAGCCATGTTTCGAGTAGAGAATTAAAGCACCCTGAGCCTTAACTCTTCGTAAGACATTCGAGATTCAACCTCCTTAAATGATACTTCATCTAGGAAGATATAGTGTAGATCACCATGGACGCTTCTGCATATGCAAACAGCTGGCACTTGCAGGATGCAAGACACTGCATGCATGACACGAAGAACAGGTAGCAAAAACTTAGGACAAACTAAGTGGTGCTTTTGAGCCCAAAATCACTTGGAAGTGGACGCTTAAAAACTTTGCATAAAATAGTTTACTTGCCCAAAATCACTTGTTCGGACATTTGTTTCGAAAAACTTACGATAAAATAACTTGTCCCAGTGGAAATAACATCGGGGCACGTGAGGCCTGCAATAAGAGGTTGAATTCACAAGTTTGGTTATAAGTTTTTTACACAGAAATTTCCATGATAAACTTTGGTTTTACATGAAATGTAACAAAAGAATTATTAATCGGTAACTGATTAATCGCTGGTCCAGACGGATAATCGATGGCTAATAGTCCCAGCAGGGACTAAAAACATACTCTGAAAAAAGTCAGTGCATCTAAAAATTTATACTTCGGCCTATATCATAATATATATATATAAACTATTTTTTTTATGTAATGTAATTTAAATAAAAGCTATATTTTTGGACCTTCCGCATTTACCTATTAAGAAAAATCATCATAAACGAACCAAAATCGGACCAACGTTTGGGTAGTTGAACCTTTCGAAGGTAGTTAAGTCAACAAAAGTGTCTGCAGCCGCTTTAAATATTTCGGCGAACAAGTGGCATCGATATTTTAAAATGTATATAAAAAGTTTATTTTTATTTAAATCTAAAAATATATTATTTAATTTTTAGAGTATAATGTATGAGTTTTGCAACCTAAATTATGTTCAGATATAATTTAATAAAATTAAATAAATAAATATTTTTTAATTAAAAAGTATTATGGATTTGAGATTGGATGGTTCTATGATTCATGATAAAAGTTAAAATTTTCTAGAGAAATCACATAGAAAATTTAGGGTTGACGTCTTTCGAATCTTTATCTAGGTTCATAATCTAGACAAGGAGGAGGAGCAAGATCACCGGACCACAAATTTATACCAGAGATGCAAAGATAAATTTCCAATGGTCAAAAAAGAAATATAACTTAAAAGATTTAAGCGATAAAAAATGATTTATTTATTATTTATTTTTGAATTTAATTTTAATTTAATTTATGGGGAATTCTATGAGCAAACTTGCGGTGTCTCCATGGGTTCCCTCCTCTCCCATGTGGTAGCTAATTCATGGAGGATTTTGAATCAAAGGCCTTAGCTTCCTCTCATCTTCTGCCTAAGATGTGGAAGAGGTTTGTGGATGACACTTGTGTCATCTGGTCCCACGGTAAGGAAAAGTTGGAACTGTTTTTCCTCCATCTTAACAATCAATCTAGTTCTATAAAGTTCACCGTGGAATTTGAAAGTAATGGTAGTCTTCCTTTCCTTGACGTCCTCCTCTCAAGGAATGATGATGTCTCTTTTTCTCATCAGGTATTTCGTAAGGAAAATCATATGGAGCAATATCTTCATGCTAATTCTCATCATTTTCTAGATCAAAAGCTAGGTGTTCTCAACAACTTAGCGACTAGATCTTGAAGAGTTTTTTATGACAACCATCTCAATGAAGAGAAAGCGCATCTCCTAAGTGTTTTCTTTAATAATGCGTATAGTAGACACCAATGTACTAAGGCTTTCCTTAGAGATGAAAAGGGTCCTAGTGCTAAGAAAGATACCAAAGATCGATTTTTTGTTATTCATCTCCCTTTTATCCAAGGGACCACTACCAATATTGCGAGGATGCTAAGGAAGCATAAGGTGGCTTCAACCTTTAAGAATTCAAATACCATTTAGAGGTCCCTTAGATCTATAAAAGACCCAGTGGACCCCAAGAATATGAAGGGTGTTTATGTTATCCCATGCTCTTGTGGTACTCCCTACATTGGTGAGATTGGCCACTCGATTAATCAAAGGATTCGCAAGCATGTTGCTAACATCAAGCATGGCAGGACCTGCTCCTCTGCTTTGGAAAAGCATGCAGATAAATCTAAGCATCACATTTGAATTAATATCATAATTTTAATATTATTGTTCAAATATAGTCGTTATTTGAAATTATGGTCTGTACATTGCTCTCTATTTAAGCCTTTGCCATGGTCTACCTCTTCATCTGGTCCTTATGATGCACCACATTTGTTGGTTCGAAATGCGTTGGCCAAAAAATCCTTTTATGTGATTTCTACCAAAAGACTTTTCCTTAATTCAATTATGGATCACAAAAGCCTCAATTCGGAATATATAATTATTATAGACCTCTACATATCTAATATTTATTATATAAAATTTATTAATATCAAATGTCTTATCAATTAAAATTATATTAAATTAAATAATGATTTGTTAAAAATTATATCTATGTAATAAGCAAGAAATTATATAATATATTATTATTAATAAAAACTATACATTATATCTATCTAATAAGAAGAAAAATTATATAATATAATATTATTAAATAAAAACCAATAAATACAATGATAAAACAAAATTCGAAATAAAATCAAAACAAATAAAAGAAAAGAGAGATCCTAGAACCAAACATAAACCAACCAAGAAAGGAGAAGGAAATAAAGGAGGGGAGAAAAACCCAGGGGGTTAAGAATAAAGAGAATGGACCCATGAGCTGCTTAACTTCTATCCATCATCCCTATAAAGAGTCTTACTTCTCTTTTCAATCTCGATGGCTTCTCTTAATTTTCGGTAATGGAAATGAACAACCCTCGCATGGACCTTAGAATCCTCTAAGAAAATATGGTGTTTCATTAATTCAACATGTTCTGCTAGAGCAGAGGAGCGAGTCCTACATTGTCTAAGGTCTATTGCATGCTCTTGAATCTTATGAGAAATGGAACAACCAATCTCTCTAATATAGGGGGTTCCACAAGAACATGGAATTAAATAAACACCCTTCATGATTTTGGCATCAATAAGGTCTTTGATGGATCTTAAAGAGTCACAGATGGTTTTTAAAGGTCTAAAGGTGGAGCCAATCTTTTGTTTCCTCGGAATCCTACCAATCTTGTTAGTTGTCCCCTGGATAAAGGGAATATGGACATTAGAGGCCACCTTAACCTCTTTCTTAGTAGGTTTTTATAATCATAGTAGTATTGTTTCTAGATATTGTCATTGTGTGTTTGGTGTGAGGATTGTGTCCAACATTTCTAGTGGATATATATAATGTTGATATATATATTATGGATATATAATAATGACGATGATAATTGTCTATATTTACTAAAATTAATGTTAGCTTATATTTAATTTCTATTGGGATAGTGCAATTGACAATTATCGTGATATAAAGTCTTTGTGAAATATGTGGGTCAAGGTTCAAATCCCTCTACTAGTCGTGTGAATCACTCCTTGGGGTGTGCATGGGTTAATCTAACGGTATAGTGATAGTGGAATTGACCTTGTTTTACTCAAGTACGAACCTAGTCGAATTATCAATTCCTCTAGATACAAAAAAAAAACAACACAAAAACAAAAACTATAGTTTATATTTATTTATTAGTTATATTAATATTTTTTTCCATATGAAAGAAAAGCTTTAAAATGCTTTATTTTAAATCATACAAAATGTTGCGCTTACTCATAAGAAAAGAGTACAAATTTTAAAAGGATTGTTACTTTTAAAAGAACAAAAATTTCCTAGAGTTTGATGTCAACTTTTTATGTTAGGAATTCTTCCTTACTAATAGCGTTTCTTTCATTTTCTAAGCAAATTCTATGTACTTGGTGACAAAGTCATAGATGTTATTAGAGTACATAGACGTTGTTATATCCAATTCCAATGAAATTGATGTACTCCACCGTAGGGTGCTTTTTACACCAACATGAATATTGTTATAAACTACTTGTAAGCCACATATAAACTACTTGTAAATCAAACTTTTTATCAATTGAAAGATGTGGCTAGATATTGGGTTGGGCCCCAAATCCTTGTTTCTCTTTGTATATTTTTCTCTTAGTATCATTCCCCCCCCCCCCTCTCATGAGAGGTCATGAAGTAGTGGAGTGATATTGTTTTGACTCTGTGTAGAGAGGGTTCCAATGCTGTGCCCAATAGTTCTTTATACTTTGTAGCTTCTTTTCATTTTGGGGCTCCATGGAATCCTTGAAAGCAAAGATAATTAAAATCTCTTAGAGCTTCTTAGATATATAAACTATTATTTTGAAGGAATGAGGCTTAAGTTTGGGAGGGGAGGATTATATGGTTTCCCTAATAATCATTTATGAGAGTTTATCATATTTTGTGTTGTCCAAATGTTGGTTGAGACAAAAATGACACGTCTCTCTTGTTCTTGAGGAGAATAGGTTTCCTCTCTCCTTTCTCCTTTATAGGGGGAGATGAGAATTTTCTATTTCAAGAAAACATCCCATCTAGAGCAAATGCCAATGTAAAAAAATTATTTTGACTCAAATTAGCATGTGTGCTATCTTGTGGCCAAGAAAAGGGTTGGGATGTTTTTTTTTCTTATCTCAAGAGCTTGGGGACTTTATAAAAATCTACTCACTTCTTGGGAGGCTTGAAGAGGGAGACATTTTGAGTTTTTTTGGATAGTTTTTATTTAAGTTGTCATACTCATGGCAATCATTGTGATTTAAAGGAAGTTGTTCATAATCAAACTGCTCACATGAGTCTAGTTATCTGTCATTATCTCCAAATCCTCAAAGAAAGTTGTTCATTATCCAACTGCTCACATGGGTCTAGATATCTATTAATATCTCTAAATCTAAGTTTCACGAAACAACAAAATGTTTGAAAGTTTCTGAAAGGTACAATTGGAAACGCGACCCCCCAAAAATGCAAATGTCAAGCGAAACATCATATATGTATATGCATATGTATATGTATATATATATGTTTTATAAATAAGTTAATAGCACGTCTTGCAAGAAAAAAAATGAGACACATAAATGACATTTTAGAAAGAAAACCCAATCTATGTTAACTCTCATAGATGATTAAATGATTTAAAATCCAATATGATCATTTATAAATGAAGTTGTACATCCAAGATTTGAAATTAAGCCTTTATACATGAGGCTTTACGTCAAAAATCAATCTTTATACGTGGCTATATGTGCTAAAAATGAAACATAACATATGCTAAAAACAAGTACAATTACATATCTTATAATCCTAATCTTCATTTTCATAAACAAAAATAGAACAAGTTTCTTTTTTAGCAGAACTAGAATATGGATTGATTCAAGATAGATTAGTTTGTGGAGTGATTAGCCATAAAATTTAGTGTTATATTAAATCTATTTTTGCCGTAGAAGGGCCCCACAACCTTCTTGGGTGCTTGAGTGAGCCCACTTAAGCAAAAATATAAGGCAAATGGGTCAAAATTGGCCAAAAACGAGGAAAAATTGGGTTGAAACACCATAGAATAATTTCAAGTGCATTTCAGTCGTGTCTTGGTGGTGTTTCGATGTTTTAGGGAGTTTCAAGTACGAGGACACCACCTCGGGGGTCGTTTGCTGGAAAATAGCTCTAAATCCTCAAAGAAGATTTCTTCTAGGTTTACCTATTCATATATTTCAACAAAGAAGAATATGTCCCAACCTAAGTTGCAGTTTTTCCAGAAATTTCCCAAGCTTGCTATTGATTCTTTTGAAGATTTCATTGTCTTATAAATATACAGGGGCAAGGGTGAATAGGGCCTAGACTAAGACAATCGAAGGAAACTCCTCTTCTAGATCAACGTGAAGATATAGTATGTTTAAATATAACCTACTAGATGTTAGATACTAGGGATCACTCCAAAATATTAAATCACAATCTTCCTTGAGTTGAAATGAAACCCAAAATGCCACATACCTCAAATGTAAAATTGGTTTCTTCCATCCATATGATGAAGTCGTTACTTTTATTCCAATGTTTAAGGGTTTTGAAACTTGACCACATGCCATGAATTTCTTAATCAAGATTTGCTTAGAAAATAATAATATTTTTCTCTTTGGTCCTACAAATGGAATAGGAAACTTGGGGATTTCTTCAAGTATTTTCACAAAAGTTGTATAACAACTAGAGGTTTTGCATTTATTAAATACCATAGTGACTAACACTTCGAAAGTAATGAGCTCATACACTATAGGGATGCCTCTCATTTTTGTATTTTATTCCATTGTTTCAGAGACATGGATCGTCGAGAATAGCTCAATTCATTAGCACACACCACAATTCAAGCATAGATGTTGTTCATCTAGGGATATCCTACACTACAATGATACTTCTATATCTATCTTGCTCAAATTTCCATGGAAGCTAGGGTTTTAGGTGGCTAGAGAGAAACACCCAATCTTCATTCTAAACACTAGCTAACGAAGAACACTCAAATTGCATTTTCTTTCTTCTTGAACAATTATTTTAAAATCATTAAATGATTTATTAAGTTTCTAAGCTTAATTATCCATCAGGTTATGCCATTTCCAATTAAATCAAATAATGTAAGTGTTTATCATGGGAAAGGAAAGGTTAAATTAAGAAAAAGTAACTCAATAATATTTCTTGCATATGGTTACTTCTAGTAACAATATAAACATGTACATATAATCCATTTATTGAGTGGCTTTGAGATTATCCACTTAGTTTATTGAACTGGTTAAATCAAACTAACGAGAGCTTAGCACTTAGGAGACTTTGTAGACCTTGTCATTAGTGAGAACAAACTTTTCATTATGTCAAAAGGAACTTTGTGAGATAGACGCCTAATTCTTGTCCAATGAATTTAAGTTCTAATTTGGGTATCTTTAGCTTTCTTGAACTTTGCTACTTCCATGATGTGTGTAATTTTGGTGACCATGTGACACTATAAATCCTTGTTGAAAGGGTTGAGTTGCATCCTTTTTCTAACAACTTTGAGTATTTTGAGGTTTCTCTCTCACATTACTTCTATTTAAAGATAATTCCCAAAGCTCCTAAAACAAAGTTATCTCAGCATGCCATCTTTCTACCACAAGGTCCACCTTTTATCACCTCTTGATGAAGAATTCAAATTTTAGTATTGAGGGATGACACACACACACATGAGATTATCCAAATGATAAATGTTATGGAGATCATGAAATCTAAATTACATACATAATCTACAACCTCTCCAAACTCTGTCAATTAAAACAATTTGGTGGTTAGAGGGAATGGCCTCAACCATTACCTATATGGGCCTAAACCCTTGATTATTGAACACAAAATAATTTTGGTTAGCAAACATGGTCTAATGAAGATGTTTCAAGGCTTTATCTCTAATTCACATAAAATTGGATGACATCTACCATACTCCCTATCAGTCATTTTTCATATAAACATTTAATTCATAGAGAGCTAAGTTGCACTACAAACTGAATTAAGCCTCTTGTTTCGTAGGGCCCCATTTGTGAAGGAGGTGGCATTCTTTCTCTCCCTAGGCATGTACCATCTTAATGCCACCATAAACCAACCAATTATCTTCTAAAAACTCTTTAGCCATATAACACCAAAAAAATTCCCTTCCAAAAATATCATTTAGTGCATAGATATAAATTTTCCCGAGCATGATAATCATTTAATACATAAATATTCATTAATAACAAAATATCTTTATATATTTTCCAAAAAGTATCTATAATTTGAATCTATCAATCTATAAATCAAAATAACAATATAAAAACAAATTCTAAAAAAAACATCACATACGGATTTTCCCAATATTAGCATCCATGACACGGGAGTTAACCTCAACAAAACTCAATACAATAAATACGATGGAATAAAGTTGAAAAGGTTTTACCATTCCCAATTAAAAATCATAGAAATTTATTTTGTTGTTTCCTTACTAGTCTAGAAATCCTCCTATCAATAAATGCAAACACTTGTCCCAAGGTCCGTACAATCTCCACTACATCAACAATATATATGATTCATGTAGCATGCCTAATTAAGAGCCAATTATATCAATTTACCAACAAGCAAACAAGAATGAGTTTTTTATTGGTTTTCTAACCAAGTATGGAATTTATTACAACAACATAAGATAATGATCATACTTATTATATGTTTTATCACAGCGGACTTTTATAAATGCATAGAGGTACTCAAATAAGACAATGGCATACTCATTTTATTTCAGAATGGAGAAAATCTTACAGAATGCTCACAGAGCTTTTACAGAGATTGATTCCATGCAGAAATAGACTAGTCTTGCTTTTACCGGACTTTTCACAGCTTAATCATAAGCAAGTTACTACCAGAAGCTTCTGGCAAGATATAGGCTCTGTATCAGAATCAGACTTCACACCCAAAAACTTGACTCTTCTAATGGTTCGGCCACTTTAGGTTCTTACCAGTGCCGAGCACACTGATACCAGGCTTCTCGAACCAACTAAGAGACTGAGTAAGTTACTCGTGATGCAAGCAGATCGGACTGAATATCCACAGATGCAGAGCAGGAGAACACTCGACTCAAACACACACACACAATTGCCTAAGACTCGATGATCAACAAATGAGCCTTACCCTTCTTTATATAGCATGCGAAGAGGGGACAAACATTACTGTTGGTCAGACCGAAAAGATCTCAAGAATCATTTCTTTTTCAGTCTTTTATCAAAGCGACGTCCGCACAAATATTCGGGACAGGCCGAATAATTGCTTTCGGGTAACGCATGTGATATTTTCTGTAAAGTAGATTCTTGTACCTAAAGTAAAGCAGACTCATGACTAGCTACACAGTGGATACTTTTGTACAAAAAGCCCATGAGAAAAGACTAGAAGGGAATATTTACAATGTGGAGGCTTTTGAACAGTAAAGCCCACGGGAACACTGATCACAATTAAGCCCTTGTGATTGGTACTTATTCAAAATAAAGTTAAGTCAGGGAATCTTTCCCTTTTGTAAAGCAAGTCATCACATGCCTTGGTGTATATCCTCCGGACTATCATCGGCTTTCCTAGTATGATCTGATGTTGGACTTTGGTTAGCACGCACCATTCCAAGTGATCTACCATATATTCTTGGAGAGAATAATTGGTCATGTGGAAAGGGTTCCATTCTTTAGTTGTCATTTCTCTGACTGTGTTGTAGATGCGATGGTAGTAGTCTCCAATGTTATAATCAAAGCATCTTTGACAGTGTCTTCTTTGATATCCTTCATGGTACACAGGATCCATGGCTGTCCTGTTGACACCATAGTCTATCCACCAGTTTTGGAACCATTCGCACTGCAGATTATTCTGAGAGGCTGCCATTGTGCTAAACTTCAATTTTGTATAATGTGTATCTGTTTTATCATCGACATTCATGAAGTCCCACCATAACTTTTTATAATCTGGAAAGTTGTAAACTGTATCCGGGAATATTACCTTGGGATCATTTCTTGGCCATCTTGCACCTGGTTGGACTTGTGGATGATTAACCCATAGATCTCTGGTACGATAAATGCAGAAGTATGCTCCATAGGTCCTGGTATTACTATCTCCCTGGTGTCCAATCCGTCCAACATCATGGAAATTTGATTCTAAGGCTTCTCTTGCTGTCCTTGCATCAGCTTTGGCTTTAGTATATATCATGTCATGAATCCATTTTCTGCCTTTTGGATATACTCTTTTTTCTGGCACATAGTGTTGAAGATCTGTATGAGGCTGAAGGCCTGCATCCAGAACTTTTGTATTCCGTAATTGCCATGTAGGCTTCCAGTTGTTTTTGTATGTATCCCAGTCT
>APFE030929232.1:0-11928 GCA_000404065.3 Pinus taeda | reverse complement strand
ATTCCTGGGCCCTAAGCACACAGATCAAACAATGTCACGATTAGTATCAGGCTATTAGATTAATATTTTTGGTGTAACTTGATGTTGTTCAGATTTTTGGTGTAACTTGATGTTGTCCAGGGGCAGGATCACCGTCTATGGCTATGACAATAGATAGCAGAAAGAGGGCGAAAAAGCAAATCCTCAACACTAATACGAGCTTGGAAACCGCCATTGATATGCACGAAAAAAAATTGCAAAAAAGAAATTGAAGCAGGAATGACATGAAACAGTGAAAGTATAAATAGATCAGATAGGGCTGGTGGACATAGTTACAGTAACCGCAGTTATCATCACGATTGGAAATTGGAAATTGGCAAGACCCACGTGAATGTGAAGTTAGTAGGTGTTAAGTAGGATAATAAAGAGAATATTTGTTTTATGATTCTTAATTCCAACTTACAAGTTGACCTATCATATTAATTTTATTCATGGAGGGCACAGAATATTTGTTTTATGATTCTTTATGCCAACTTACTTGTGAGCATACAAGGTGACTAATCATATTCATTTTATACATTTCATGGATTTGACCTATCATATTCATTTTATTCATGGAGGGCAGCGAATATTTGTTTTATGATTCCTTTTAAAATATCACCAAATTTTAAATACGGAGTTTTTATTGTCCAAGAAGTAGTGCTTTAAGGCATGCGACATTTATTTTATAATATTATAGGGTATTTAATACATTAAGGGAAACAACAATTAATTTATGATATTATAATATTATAGGGTATTTAATATAGTGTTGCAAGAAAGGCACATCATATAAAATAATAGATGGTGCCTTAGGGGAAATAATAAAACTTGAAATATCTATTTTAAATTTGGAGTTTCTATTGCGGAAAAATTGGTGCTTTAAGGGAAAGCAATGTTTATTTTATAATATTATAGGGTATTTAATACATTTTTACTTAGAAATGCACATCATATAAAATAAAAGATAGCTAAATCTTGAAATATCACCAAATCTTAAATTTGGAGTTTTTATTGCCCAAAAAGTGGTGCTTTAAGGGCAAGCAACATTTATTTGATAATATTATAAAGATGATAATAAATCTTGAAATATCACCAAATTCTAAATTTGGAGTTTTTATTGCCCAAAAATTGGTGCTTTAAAGGCGAGCAACATTTATTTTATAATATTATAGGGTATTTAATACAACTTTACCAGAAAGGCAAGTTGGCCTCTTAGCTGAAATATTAAATCTTGAAATATCACCAAATTTTAAATTTGGAGTTTTTATTGTCCAAGAGGTGGTGCTTTAAGGGAAAGCAACATTTATTTTATAATATTATAGGATATTTAATACATCTTTACACAAAAGATATATCATATAAAATAAAAGATGATAATAAATCTTGAAATATCGCCAGATTTTAAATTTGGAGGTTTTATTGCCCAAGAAGTAGTGCTTTAAGGCATGCAACATTTATTTTATAATATTATAGGGTATTTAATACATTAAGGCAAACAACAAATAATTTATGATACTATAGGGTATTTAATACATTTTTAAGACATGAGTCATCCATATAACATACGTACATGGCCTCTGCAGGTGGAAAAAGAGCTTTAGGTGATTGTACTTGCCATATTGTTGATCCCCAAATATTGCCCAAAAAGTGGTGCTTTAAGGGCAAGCAACATTTATTTTATAATAATATAGGGTATTTAATACAGTTTTACAAGAAAGACACATCATATAAAATAAAATATGGGACTATATGGGAAATAATAAGTCTTGAAATATCACCCAATTTTAAATTTTGAGTTTTTATTGCCCTAAAAGTAGTGCTTTAAGGTAAGCAACATTTATTTTATAATATGAGAGTAATACAAATGGTAGTGATAATGGAGAGAGATTGAAAGGAGTGAGGCGGGAAACGGAAGAGCGAGCAGAACTCTGAAACATGCAGACCCGTTGAGGAGGGAGCGGTCCCTAATGGCGGCCTGAAGAGGAGGGAGCTCCACTCCCTCCGTCAAGGAAGCTGTGGTCGGCAAAGACAAGACCCATCTGAGGAATTCCAGAGGCGTAGGGAAGAAGAAAACAACAGTAAGGAGAAGGAGACAGAGAAGACAAAGCCAAAGGAAAAGGGCAACACTAAGGACAATGAAGAAGAAGACAAAAGTCAGGGAGGAAAAAAGACGAAGTCAACCAAAAGGGTCCGTGTAAACCTAGAGAGAACATCACTCCACAAGTAGTTTTAAATAATCCGGCTTTGCAGGAGCACAGGGAACACATGGAAATGTATGCCATCATATGCAAATTCATGGGTGTATGGCCCACTGAGAAAGCTCTGCAAACATGGATCAAATACCAATGGAAACCTAAGGGGAGCATAGATCTTCACCTTGGGTCTAAGGGTTTCTTCATGGTGGTGTTTATAAACATCGAAGACAAGGATAGAATATTCAAAGGAGGGTCCTACTTTTTTGCAGTAGCAGGCCTCTATATGTGGCCTTGGGTGATGAACTTTGTTCCAGAAAGGGAGACCTTCACCTCCGTTCCTGTTTGCGTAAGGCTTTTTTCACTTCCCCTGGATTATTGGCAATATGAATCACTAGCGACTATAGGTAACAAACTAGGTCATTTTATCAAAGCCTTGGAAGCCACCAGAAGAGGCAAATATACTTTCTATGAAAGAATTTGTGTGGAGATGCACCTTTCAGGAGCACTTCCGGACGAAGTCATCTTGGAAGTCTTTGATGAGGAATGGGTGCAGACGGTGGACTATGAGCATATCTCGTTCAGATGTCGTAAATGCCATGAACATGGACACTTGATCAGAGACTGCCCTCTCAATAAGGAAGAAGACAAAAGTAAACTAAAGGCAAAGAAGGACACTGAAAACTTTCAGAAAGTTTCTAGCCGAGGAAAAGGAAACAAAAGAGAACCAAAGAAACAGCATAAAGAGGAACAAAAGGCCAATCAAAACAAATTCCAAATGCTGGTTGAGATGGAAGACATGCCATTAGAAAACCAGTTTATGGAAAAAGACCCTAAGGAGAAGGGAAAAGAGGAAAACAACACTCCAGAACTTAATACCAATGAAGAGGAAGAAACCAAGATGAGTGAAATGGAGCTAGAAATGTACCAGGAAATGGTCCAAAGTGAAACAGATTTGGAGGAACATGAACTATAGGAAATTCTAGAGAAGGAAAACCTAGATCTGGAAGGATTTCTACAGTAGGGGACCAGGGCAGGGATAGCTTCTTTACCTCCAGATGAATGCAATAGAATACAACAGTTGTTTCTACAGAAAACCCGGGAAAAGAGGGTAGTTAGAGGAAGAGACAACAAAGGGCACGAATACGATGAGTTAAAACAATGAAAGCTAATCCAGGTTTAGCATCCAGAAGTATAGGAAAGAAAGGAGGAAGAAAGAAGCAGAAGAATCTTTTAATTGAGTGTGGGGAACTAATGATCGATTCAGGTAAGATGAAAGACCTGACTAGTTACTCCTTCACAAATCTTTAATAATGAAGTTTACATCTTGGATTATAAGAGGCCTGGGTAGTAAAAGAAAGCAAAGAATGCTAAGTGTGAGAATGAAAAAGGATACACCAGATATAATCTTCATTCAGGAAACGAAGTGTTCGATACAGGAAATAAAATAAATCCATAGCAAAGTGCTAAACAAAAGATTCCTCAGCATTTCAAATGTTCACGGAGAACTTGAAATTGGTTGACCTAGACACAAAGAATGGCCTATTTACTTGGAACAAAAAGAGAGGAGGGGAAGCCCAGGTAGCCTCTAAGTTAGATAGGTTCTTGATATCAGAAGAGCTTATGCTTATAAACAATGAAATTACAACAAGAATTCTTCCCTTTGGTGGCTCGGATCACTAACCGATACAGTTGGAAATGAAGGGTTTAGATTCTCCAAGGAACACACCCTTCAGATTCCTAAATATGTGCCTTGCCCACTTGGACTTCCTGAGTAATATAAAAGAGTGGTGGAGTGAGGACTTACAGATCCAAGGATATAAAATGTTTCTCCTTCACAAAAGACTAAAGCATATTAAGAGCAAACTCAAAAACTGGAATAGGGAGGATTTTAGGAACATTTTTGTGAACAAGAAATCGGTGGAAAGGAAAATGCAGAAAATCAACGAGAAGCTGATCCAAGAAGGCTTTAAAAATGACATAAATGAACAGTCTGATAAACTGCACCTAGAGTGGGAAAATCTATGCAAAAAAGAGGAAATATTCTGGAGACAAAAATCTAGAGTGCAATGGCTCAAAGAAGGGGAGTGCAATATGAGGTTTCTTCATAGATCCACCATGGCCAATAGGCATTCAACAAAATCTCTACAATAAGTGATAAAAAGGGAGAGGCTCAGAATACTCATAAGGAAATTGAAAAAGTGCTTGTTCGGCATTTTCAAGACATTGCACGAGATAACAATCCAGACAGGGAAGATTCCATAAAGGAAATTACTAGATATATCCCTAAACTAGTGTCTAGAGAGGACAATTTCAACCTAAACAGACCAGTGGTAGAAGAGGAGGTGAGAGAAGTTCTCAAAGATATGCAGAATGGAAAAGCACCAGGCCCCGATGGTTTTAATGTGGATTTCTTCAAATCTTGTTTGGATATAGTTAAACTAGACATTGTAAATGTTGTGGAGGATTCCAGGGTCAATAAATCTATCCTGAAAGCCCTCAATACCTCCTTCATCTCCCTAATTCCCAAATAGGAAACGACTCAAACAACAGATAAGTATCAACCCATAGCTTTGTGCAATGTGCTTTACAAGATTATATCCAAATTAGTGGCTAACAGACTCAAGCCCCTCCTTCCTAAACTAGTGTTTGAGGAGCAATCTGGATATGTGGAAGGAAGGAAAATTTTGGATAACATTATTCAAGCTCATGAGGTGGTCCACTCTCTTAAAAGCAAAAAGCAGGCGGGGATGATCATGCAACTGGATATTGCTAAAGCGTATGATAAGGTCAATTGGGGATATATCAAGAAGATAGTCATTACCTTCGGGTTTGATCACAACTCGATAAGATGGATTATGGCTCTGGTAACTACTTCCAACTTTTCTATCTTGGTTAATGGCTCTCCCTCAGCGATCTTCTTTCCCTTAAGAGGCCTGAGACAGGGAGACCCGCTCTCTCCCTTTCTCTTCATCCTCATGATGGAAGGACTCGGTAGGGCTATCAAGCAAGCCAAAAATATGGGCAAACTCAAGGGTCTTCAAGTATCAGAGAATGGACAGTCTCTTATGCAACAGTAATTTGTAGATGACACCATGTTACAAGGTATTCCCACAGTCAAAGAAGCGGCTACCTACAAACAAATCCTCAATGATTTTACAAAGGCTTCAGGGATGGAAGTTAATCTCACTAAATCAAAAATATTCTTCGTTAATACTAACATTGCTATTTAAAGGAATATCTCAAGAATCCTGGGCTTCCAAAGGGACTCCCTCCCCTCAAAATATTTGGGAGTTCCTCTCACAGACAAGGCTATGCTTAAAAGTATTTGGGATCCTATGATAATCAAGTTGTAGGATAAAGTTAAAAAATGGACCTTCAGAGCCTTGAACTTGGCGGGAAGACTAGTTCTGACTAAGGCAGTTCTTCAATCCATCTCGATTTTCATGTTATCAGCCCTTCCAGCTCCCAAAGGAGTCTTAAAAAAAATCAGAAACATTCATAGAGATTTTATGTGGGGTAAGGAGGAAACAAGGAAGAAATGGGCCCTGGTTTCCTGGGAAGAAATCTACAAACCCAAAATCCATGGGGGTCTAGGCTTAGATGATCTGGAAATTCTAAATAAAGTTCTAGGAGCCAAGCTTTGGTGGCGATGGGTGCAAGAGCCAAGAGCCCTTTGGGCAAGGGTCTGGAAAGAAAAATATGCCAGCTCTTGGCACACTACTAATCTTAGCATAATGTCGGGAGATTTAAGAGGCTCTTGTATCTGGAACAGGGCTTGGGAGAATAGAAATATAGTGAAACAACACAGTTTCTGGGAAATCAGAGATGGGGATCATGCACTGTTTTGGGAGGACAAATGGAAACAAGAACTGGTGTTTTTAAAGGAGGACTTCATAAGCCTCAAATAGGAAACAAATTCCCAGGGATTTCACAAGGTTAAAGATTTATGGATCTTCCCTTAGGGATAGGAAAAGTGGAGAAACTGGCACAACGTTGATTGTAGAAATAACAGCCTAATTACAACAAAAGCAGAAGAATTGAGAGGCATTTTAAAACAGAGGATGATGTTGGTCACAGAGGGGAAGGATCAACTGAGATGGGGTAATAACAGTAAAGGCACCTTCAATCTCAAGGAAGCAAAGTATATTCTCCTGGGGCTGGAATCCTGCGTTCTAGAAAAATCTTGGAGGCAACTCTGGTCTCATCAAGGATGGATGAAAATCAAGCTCTTTATGTGGCTGGTGCACCATAGGAAAATTTTGACTTGGGACAATATTAGGAAAAGGGGTGTCTTGGGGCCTTCTAAATGTCATCTTTGTGAAGAGCAAGAGGAGACTATGGAGCACATCCTCAACGAATACGCCTACACCAACTCGTTGTGGAATTCCTTCTATAACATATTCCTACAATCAGACAGGGACAAAGAGAGTATCACTAACACCCTAAATAATTGGAGGAGGAGCTTTTCGGAAAATGAGGCAATTAATTGGGCATGGGCCTTCACACCAGGATTTGTTATCTGGAATATGTGGAGAGAACGAAATAAGAGGATCTTCAAGGAGGAAAAAGCAAACCCTCAAAAGCTTTATGATTTGATTCTAAAGCAGATTAGGGAAACTGTTAGCACCTCAGTGTGTTGTAGCCCAGAGACTCTTCCCTCAACAATGGAGTTGAGAACTCTCAGATTGTTGGGATTGCACAAGATCATTCCACAAGGGCTAGGAAAAAAGGTAACGACTATGAATACAGAGAAAGATTGCTGGCAGCCTCCTCCAAAAAACTACCTAAAACTCCACATTGATGGAGCCTCCAAAGGTAATCTAGGAGTCGCTGGGTTTGGAGGAGTTTTAAGGAATGAAGAGGGAAGAATCTTATTAATCTTCCACAGCCATTTAGGCAAAGCAACCAATAACATGGCGGAACTGATGGCAATGGAGCAGGGCCTAGAAATTCTGATTATAAATGGTAATTCAAATGTAATTATTGAGGCAGACTCCCAAATCACGATCAGCTCTGTTAAAAGAATAATTTGTGGATCCAAACTGGAGAAAGTCTCAAAGCATTGGAGACTAATCCAAGTTTATCAAAGGATTCAAGCTCACCTTTAAGATTTAGGGTCAGTCAATTTCAATCATGTTCGCAGAACTGCTAACAAGCTGGTGGACATACTAGCCAACCAAGGGGTGAACAATGAAGATTGTACGATGGTGAAGAAGTGGCCAGATCTGCCCCAAAATTGTTTAAAGGTTCTTTGCTATAACCAAGAGGCAGGGGACATTCAGGTGGCCTGTAGTTGTGGAAGGGTTTCTAGTAGAGGTGAAGTGTCCCTAGACAATGATTCCTCGACCTCTTGACTTACCCTTTGGGTGTTATTGGTTCGCTGATGGTTTTGAAACAATTCCTTTCACCTCTCTAGATCATCTTGAGGTGATGGGGATTGCGTTAGATTGGAAGTGACGGGAGAGCGGCTCCTGCAGCTATCGGATCAGTCTCCCATGTCAGCTCTGGGTGGAGAGACTGGCTGGTTTCGTTCTTTTGGGGAAAACTAGTAAAAGTATCGCTCTAGTGGATAATGGCGGATGGATTTTCTCTTCTCCTATAATCCTTAGGGTTTGGCACAAGTTTTACCCAGGCCCAGAAAAAGCCTTGGTCAATAATCGCTGGCAGTGGAGCTGGGGGCTTTCGCTTCCTAATTCCTATAGTCGGGTTAACACGGAGCAGGTTGAGTGGTTTTCTGGAGTTCACACAGCCTTACATAAAAAAGTGGTTTCAGAGGATAGTCAACAACTCCATTTAAAAAGTGATACATGGTGGAGGGATGGATTTGAAAACCACCCCCATTGCGCCTTAAAGTTTGGCGAATTATGGCTGAGCGATATCAAGCACATCCATCCATTTTTACCCAAGCCATCTGACAGTCTGGAGGGGATGAGCAGTTTTGTGGCACGGAAGTGGTTTTTGTGGCCCCTTCAGACAGTAAGTGGTTTTCACTATTCCGATGCGATCATTTTCAATGAGTTCCACGTGGCGATGGGGTCGGGTGAAAAATTGCCCTCATTTCGAGATAACTTCCAGGCTTGTTGGTTGGTGCGATATTACTATCCTCTATCGAATGGCCCGAGGGGTTTCAATGGTGTAGATCATCGGTGCAGTTTTGTGGTCCCCAGGGTACGGGCTTGAAACAAGGTAATAAGTTAGTGGAACGTTTTGTCTTTCCCAAGAGGGCTTTTCCTGGATTGTGTTCTCCAGCGGTGGAGCCACCTCGTCCTGTCGTTCGCATTGGGTTTTAAGAAACCTCGACGAATCTCTTTTTTCTTTCTCCTATAGAACGGTTAAGCTGGTTGGTTAGATGTAAGGAAAAGTTTTGCTTCAGTCCTTTTCCTCGGTCTTTAACCTTTAAGGTTGTGTTGTAACTCTATGTATTATATTTCTTGATTAATGAATGGGAAGGTCTGACTCTTGCATTAGCAAAAAAAAAAAATTATTTTATAATATTATAAAGTATTTAATACATCTTTACTACAAGCAACATTTATTTTATAATACTATAGAGTATTTAATACACCTTTTAAGATATTAGTCATCCATATAACATATTAGTCATCCATATAGCATAGATACATGGCCATCACATTTTTTTAGATGTTGTTTCTGTACACGACCCTCTGAGACTGTGCCTCAGGGATCTTCTAGTGGGGAAAGAGCTTTAGGTGACTGTACTTGCCATGCATACAGGTCCCTGAACTTCTCTCTATTGCCGATTCTCGAATATTAGTCCTATTGTGGAATATTCAGGAGATCGGTAAGACCGTTGAAAAAATAGTTTAGGTGACTGTACCTGCCATGCATGTGGGGAACTGTTATGGCTCCAAGCCGATTATTATATTTTTCGTATATGCCTTCCATCACGGCTTCAAAGCCGTTAAAGTTTTTATGATGCCATTTATTTTATTGAAGGTCCGAGATTTTGTTGTTTGCTTGTCAATTAATGTTTGATGCTAATGTCTTACATTTATCTTCTGCTTTCACTTTGGTAAGAAAAACAAAAGACGCATTCCCGATGTGTAGTCCTTAAAGAAAAACAAAAGATGAATTCCCAATGTGTAGTCCTTAAAGCAAACATTGTGGTGCTAAAAATTTCAAAAGAATTTGCATGTTCATGTATGTATGTTGTATGGTTTAGACATAAAGGTTGTACTAAATATTTTATAGCATTATAAATATTGTTTGAGGTCCTTTACACGTTGTTAAAGTAATTTACATTTAATAAAATAATATTAAAAATAATAATAACAAAAGATTGATCTCTATTATTCATAAAATATTTTCATTTTCATTTTCATTTTACCTTATAAAAATAAAAAATAAAAATTACTTTTAAATATTTAAAAAACATATAATTTATTCATAATTTATATTTAAAGCATTTAAACACAATATAATTATTGATTTTAGACTTCTGTGATCCCTATCATTATCTAAAATTTTAGGAATAATCATATCCTTGTTTCACCCTTGAGGTTTGGAACCATCTATTGTGGTCCATCCTCACCACAAGGATGAAAAACCAGATGTGAAATTATCAGTTATAGATTTAATTGAATAAACTAAATAATTTTAGTTATAAGAGGAACTTTAGAGATTAGTTAGGTGAAAATAAAAATAATATTGAATATATATAATATTAAAAAATAAATTAATTGGGAAGGATATTAAATACTAATATAAAAATAATAGAATAATTATCAATATTAAACATAGATGGTCATTAAAAAAATAAAAAATAAAAAATAAATGAATAAGTAAAAAAAAATTAAATATAAAAAAATAAAAAATAATAGGGTTAATAATAATCAATCAATAAAATTATATATATAAATGAAAAATAAAATGAAGATAAAAAAACACAATAAGGAGTGAAAGAGATTATAAAATTAAAAGTCAAGAAGAAAGGGCACAAACCCAACTCTTACTTAAGGTCGAGCCATCATCCTTATTGAGATTCCTTGAACACTTTTCAATTTCAATGGCCTCACATAATTTCCTATGATGAAAGTGATCAATCCTAGCGATGACCTGAGAGTTCTCAATGCACACATGATGCAAAGTTTTTTGTGCATGCTCAGCAATAGGTGAGGAACATGAATGCCTCTACCTAGGTTATCAGCATGTTCCTGAAAACAAAGATTAATGGAGCGACCTGTTTCCCCAATGTAGGGAATCCCACAAGAGCAAGGGAGTGAATAAACCCCTTTCATGTCTTTAGGGTTAACTCGGTCTTTAACACATATGAGGGAGCTTCTCATCATATTAAGGGCGTTAAAGGTAGTGAAGACTTTATGCTTTTTAAGGATGTGAGCAATCTTGTCCATGGTTCCCTCGATAAAAGGAAGTTTAACAATATGAATAGGATCATCTATACCTTAAGTTTAACAATATGAATCAGATTATCTATACCTTTTTTAACCCTCGGAGCCTTACTCGCTCTTTCAAAAGCCTTAAGACATAAGGAAGGGGCCCCTCTAAGACCTATTGTTAATACGATAGGCGGTCCCACTTATTTCCTTGCCAAATTTCTTGCCTAGAAACTCGAGCCTTTGGTTGGTCGCACTAATTCCTATGTTAAGAACTTTGCTTCTTTTGTTAATGAGTTTAAAGGTTTGAAGGTTGCCCCTCGTGATTTATTGGTGAGCTTCAATGTGGTGTCCCTTTTTACAAAAATGCCCATCTATGAAGCCATTAGTGTCATAAGTAGGATCACTAATCATGACACTTCCAAGTTAGTTAGCCTTTGCCTTAACTCCATCTTTTTTAGTTTCCGAGGGGAATTCTATGAGCGGACTTGTGGTGTTGCTATGGGATCCCTACTATCCCCTATCATTTCTAACTTATTCATGGAGGATTTCAAGACCAAAGCTTTGGCCTCCGCTCCTTTTAAATGCAAGCATTGGAAAAGGTTTGTCGATGACGATTGTGTCTTTTGGTCCCATGGGTGTGAGAAGCTAGACCTCTTCCCTCATCATCCTAACTCTCAAAGTGACTCCATCAAGTTCACAACGGAGGTTGGGGTTGATGGGTTCCTTCCCTTCCTCCATGTTCTTCTCTGCAAGTTGGATGATGGCTCCTTGTAGCACCATATTTTTCGTAAAAAAATTGACATGGAGAAAGATCATCATGCGAGCTCCCACCACTTTCTGGCTGAGAAGGTTGGAGTTCTTAACACTCTAGCCACTCATGGCTTAAGAATTTCAAATGTTACTCATCTAGAGGAGGAGAAAACTCATCTTTTGAGATTTTTGAGAAAGAATGGTTATAGAAATATTCATGGTCTTAAGTCTTTTCAAAGAGCTAGTAAGGCTCCAAGGGTTAAAAATGGTATGGATGATTTGGTTCATATTGTTAAACTTCCTTTTATCGAGGGAAGCACCAACAAGATTGCTCACATCCTTAAAAAGCATAAAGTATTGGCTACCTTTAACCCCCTTAATACCATTAGAAGCTCCCTTAGATCTATTAAGGACCTAGTTAACCCTAAAGACATGAAAGGGGTTTATTCAATTCCTTGCTCTTGTGGGATTCCCTAGATTGGGGAAATGGGTCGCTCCATTAATATTCGTATTCACAAACATGATGTTGACCTCGGGCATGGACGTTACCATTTTTAATGTGTTTCACTCCTTATTGTGTTTGTTTTTTCCTTCATTTTATTTTT
>APFE030929231.1:0-18501 GCA_000404065.3 Pinus taeda | reverse complement strand
CAATACCATGTGCCCCAAAACCATCACTATTTAACCTGGTCAACTTTTGACTCTATCCCGAGTCAATTTTACCTAACAATTCCCCCCTTAAACTTGACTTGGGGTTCCTTGACTAACTCCAGCCAAACCTGCTAAGTGACACAATATCGCTCACTCGTTAACCCGACATCCCCCTATCACTTAGGTCTAACCCAAACTTTTCTGGTGATCACCGAGGGGTACACATGCATTACCAAGTCTTACAGTAGTATGCCCATTTACATGTAATAATTTTGACTTCATTAATTTTTAATTTTTTTTGTTTACTGCTGCTGTGATTTTGATCCATCCTCTCTCAACAGGTGACGGGTTCAATTCTTGATCCCATCGGATTTCTCGTTTTCATGCTCGCTGAATTCATTTTTCGTGATTGCTTCCTTGATCTGGCATTTCAACTCCTGCAATGCTTTCCTCTCTGATTCCTTCAAATCATAAACGAAGTTTCTCTACTCCTTGAATGAAGTCAGCCATGGCTCTGTTACAGGACTGCTCTCTGCAACACCATTTCCATTGGGCTAAAATAAAGCCTTCACTGAAGGCATACATTCGAAGCCCAAACCCTAAACCATGGCTCTGATACCAATTGTTAAGAAATTTACCCAAGAACATAAATTAATTACGGATAATTATTGAGAGAAACAAATATAAAAATAACCAGTAGCAACCATAAACACATAAACACATAAATGATAGGAAAATTTTTATGTATATTGGAAAAAAAATTTGGAAAGGGAAAATGGATTTTGGTACGGTAATCTTCCTTTGTGCATCATGATTTCAATGTGATATAAAAAATTATTGCTAGTGAAAGATGGAAGCTGTTAGATAAGTTTGCTTTATTGCATATAAGTGGATGCCTTATTCTAAATCACTAGAATTATTAGAAAATTTCAAATTGTGTGATCTTGGTGAGAGATAAAGTTGTCATTCAAAAAATAAAATTTATCTAGCTCTAAAGTTGTTAGATAAGTTTACTGTGTGAGAGTTAAATTTGATATTCAAAAAACAAAATTTATTTAGCTTGAAATATGTGAGATAGGTATGTGTTTTTGAATATAAGTGGATGTCGTATTCCAAATCACTAGAATTATTTGAAAATTTTGAAGTGTCTAGCCTCGGTGAGAGCTAAAGTTGATATTCGAAAAATAAATATTATTTAGCTTCATTATTTATGCTACTCAAGGAAAACAAAAATAAAAAATGAATTCTTATTCCATGTTGTGTCTAGTATTTCAAAATAATAGTCCAAGATATTAATGTTAAGGATAATAGTATGCACCTTTGGTACTAACTATCTAGAGTGCTCATAATGAAATTGCATTGTAGAGTAATTGGGGTGTGATAACTATTGTTTTGATTCCTTAACTTATCTAATGTTAAGGATATTAGTATGCACCTTTGGTACTAACTATTTCGAATGCTCATAATGAAATTGCATTGTAGAGTAATTGCGGTGTGATAACTATTGTTTTGATTCCTTAACTTATCTATTCCTCCATGGTATTAAAGTGTGGTTGAGGTAGTAGGAATAACGGATAACAATCCACACTTATAAATTGAGTTATTAAGAGTTTTCATTGTGGATACATGTTGCTAAATTGTAAAACAAAAGATTGTTTTTATGAAGTATGATTGAGATAGTGGAGTGTTTAGAGGTAGCAATCCATATTTTTAAATTAAATTATCTATTATTGGGATCATTGTGAATGGGCATGTATCTCAATTGAAAATTTATTACTTAAATGAAGTAGGGTGTAGGTTTGATCTTTATTTTATTTAAGTTAATCATTGCAATAAATGTAGTGAAGGGTATTTTTCAAGAATCAACATGTAGTTAAACAAGTGGGATAATTGCAAAGCAGTGTAGTCCTTTCCTTTTTAGTAGTTATCGGTATGCTGGAACTGTAGGGCCCATATTTTGTCCTTCTTCGAAACTTATATACAAAATATTTTTTAAAGTCACATTTTTTAGAAAAGATCTAATTTCTAGTTGTGTGGAACAACAAGTGTATGAAGTCAGGGATCTGTGTGAAATAAAGGCCCCTCTAGTACATTCCCCACTTCTGCACATCCTTTATTGTGCATGCTTCTTGGTCTCCAACTTTACAATGTAAAACATGCTTTTGTCATCCATCGACTAACATGTTTAATTCTTGTTAGCGTGATGATAAATTCCATGTTTCTTGTCATAGCACATTTATATCCCTCACTTTTTGTGAGATGCACATTGCTCCCATTATGAGATGTGAATGCTTATGTTAAATGACATAAAGATCTCTACCTTTACTTTTCATCCCCTCCTTTTTGTTAATGCACTCTACTAACATTACGAGATGTGAATGATTATGTTAAATGACATAAAGATATTTGTCTCGTTTGTTGCATTAAAAAGCATACATATTGTCTTTATTTGAATCCTATATACAATTTTTTTTTTTAAATCACAATTTTTTAAGAGAAGATCTAATTGTGGAAGTAGTTGTGTGGAACAAGTGTATGAATTACGCGATCTGCATGGAATAAAGGTTCTCTCGCACATAACCCTCTTCCACACATCCTTTATTGCCCATGCTTCTCGTTCTTCTGATTTAAAATGTAAAATTTACTTATGTCATCCATCGGCCAAGTTATTTAATTCTCATCAATGTGACAATAAATTCATTATTTCTTGTCGTAAGACTTTTTTGTCCCATACTTTTCGTTACCATTACAAGATGTGAATGCTTATGTTAAATGGAATAATGATCTCCATCACATTTTTTTCTTTAAAAAGGATATATGTTGGGGCCATCGAAAAAGGAAGTGAGCGGGCTAGGACAGGGAGTCGCATTTTGTCCTTATTCAAAATATAGTGCAACAATGAATTCCTTGTATCTTGGATGCATGTAATACAAACATAGAGCTAGAAATAGTAAATTTAGTTTAAATTAGCACTAATTATCTAATTGGAAGATCTTATTAAATTTGATAAATTCCACCCAAGAAGATATAGAAGGCTATTGGTGTAACAATATGACGTACTTAGTTATAGAATGTGTGGAGCCAATTCTTGTGTGAAGGTAAAGTGATTTGTAATTTTGTTTTACCAATCAGAGGGTTTGGAAATTTGATAAAACAATAAGACAATGCAAGAAATGCCATTGCATAGGAAAATACAATAGAACACAATGACCTAGCTACCAAATCTCATGCTCATAAAAAACGTTCGTTGTCAATGAACACATATCTTAGTTGATCCCTTATTTCATTAGCAACACAATATGTTGTAGATATAGGAATATTCAGTTAACCATGATAAACGTTAAACATAAGAGAATATAAACCACAACAATGCAACACAACATCAAAACAAAGGGACACCAGATTTTTAGGTGGAAAGCCCAAATCAAAAAATCCACTATTGTTGTTGTCTTTGTCTTGTTATCATCATAAAATTGAAATATTCTTACATATTGCATTGGCACAAACTCTTACCAGTGCATGGGATCCTACCTGTTAAAGGCTACCACCTCCTCTAGTTTCTCCAACTCTGACTGGAAGGAAGCTACTACTCCTTGATCAAATTTACCATCCGTATATGCACAGTTTACGTATATGCGCAGTTTCTTTAACATAAAGGAATATACATGAATGACGTGCATATACGGATGATATGCACATACAGGAAAGTTCATGTATCTGCATTGTATACACGCAAATTCAATATACAGAAATTGCGCATATACGGAAACTGGGCATATACGGAAGATTTGTGCATATCTTCCGTATATGCCCAGTTTCCGTATATGTGCACATCTTTCGTATATGCCCAGTTTCCGTATATGCGCAATTTATGTATATGGAATTTTCGCATATACGGTGTAGAAGCATAAACGAAGATGTGTACAAATTCCATATACAAAAATTGCGCATATATGGAAACTGTGCATATACGGAAGACACGCACACATCTTCTGTATATGCCCAGTTTCCGTATATGCGCACATCTTCCATATATGCACAGTTTCCTTATATGCGCAATTTATGTATATGAAATTTACGTATATACGATGTGCATGTCTTTTGTATATGCCCAGTTTCCGTATATGCGCACATCTTCCATATATGCACAGTTTCTGTATATGCGCAGTTTCTGTAACATAAACGAAGATGCATGAACGACGTGCATATACAGAAGATATGCACATACAGGAAATTTAGGGATATACGGAAGACACACACATATCTTTCGTATATGCCCAGTTTCCGTATATGCGCACATCTTCTGTATATGCACAGTTTTCGTATATGGGCAGTTTCTGTAACATAAAGGAATATACATGAACGATGTGCATATACGGATGATATGCACATACAGGAAAGTTCATGTATCTACATCGTATACTCGCAAATTCAATATACAAAAATTGCGCATATACGGAAGCTGGGCATATACGGAAGATTTGTGCATATCTTCCATATATGCCTAGTTTCCGTATATGCGGAAATCTTCCGTATATGCCCAGTTTCCGTATATGCGCACATCTTCCGTATATACAAAGTTTCCGTATATGCGCAGTTTATGTATATGGAATTTGCGCATATATGATGCTGAAGCAATAATGAAGATGTGTACAAATTCCATATCTTGAAATTGCGCATATACAGAAACGATGCATATACGGAAGACGCGCACATCTTTCGTATATGCTGAGTTTCCGTATACGCGCAAATTCAATATACAGAAATTGAGCATATACGGAAACTGGGCATATACGGAAGATTTGTGCATATCTTCCATATATGTCCAGTTTCCGTATATGCAGAAATCTTTCGTATATGCCCAGTTTCCGTATATGAGCACATCTTCCGTATATGCACAGTTTCCGTATATTCGCAATTTATGTATATGGAATTTGCGCATATATGATGCAGAATCAATAACGAAGATGTGTACAAATTTCATATCTTGAAATTGCGCATATACGGAAACGGTGCATATACAGAAGACGCGCACATCTTTCGTATATGCCCAGTTTCCGTATATGCCCAGTTTCTGTATACGCACAAATTCAATATACAGAAATTGCGCATATACGAAAACGGGGCATATACGGAAGATTTGTGCATATCTTCCCTATATGCCCAGTTTCCGTATATGTGCACATCTTCCGTATATGCCCAGTTTTCATATATGCGCAATCTATGTATATGGAATTTGCGCATATACGATGTAGAAGCATAAACGAAGATGTGTACAAATTCCATATACAGAAATTGCGCATATATGGAAACTGTGCATATACAGAAGACACGCACACATCTTCTGTATATGCCCAGTTTCCGTATATGCGCACACCTTCCATATATGCACAGTTTCTGTATATGCGCAATTTATGTATATGAAATTTGCGCATATACGATGCGCATGTCTTCCGTATATGCCCAGTTTCCGTATATGCGCACATCTTCCGTATATGCAAAGTTTTCGTATATGCGCGGTTTCTGTAACATAAATGAAGATGCATGAACGACGTGCATATACGGAATATATGCACAGACAGGAAAGTTAGGGATATACGAAAGACATGCGCATATCTTCCGTATATGCCCAGTTTCCGTATATGCACAGTTTTCGTATATGCGCAGTTTCTGTAACATAAAGGAATATACATGAACGATGTGCATATACGGATGATATGCACATAGAAGAAAGTTCATGTATCTGCATCGTATACGCGCAAATTAATATACAAAAATTACGCATATACGGAAGATTTGTGCATATCTTCCGTATATGCCCAGTTTCCGTATATGCGCACATCTTCCGTGTATGCCCAGTTTTCGTATATGCGCAATTTATGTATATGGAATTTGCGCATATACGATGTAGAAGCATAAACGAAGATGTGTACAAATTCCATATACAGAAATTGCGTATATACGGAAACTGTGCATATACGGAAGACACGCACACATCTTCTGTATATGCCCAGTTTCCGTATCTGTGCACATATTCCATATATGCACAGTTTCCTTATATGTGCAATTTATGTATATGAAATTTACTCATATACGATGCACATGTCTTCCGTATATGCCCAGTTTCCGTATATGTGCACATCCTTCGTATATGCACAGTTTCCGTATATGCGCAGTTTCTGTAACAGAAACGAAGATGCATGAACGACGTGCATATACGGAAGATATGCACATACAGGAAATTTATGGATATACGGAAGACACGCGCATATCTTCCGTATATGCCCAGTTTCCGTATATGCGCACATCTTTCGTATATGCACAGTTTCCGTATATATGTAGTTTCTATAACATAAAGGAATATACATGAACGACGTGCATATACGGATGATATACACATACAGGAAAGTTCATGTATCTGCATCGTATATCCGCAAATTCAATATACATAAATTACGCATATACGGAAACTGGGCATATATGGAATATTTGTGCATATCTTCCGTATATGCCCAGTTTCCGTATATGCGCACATCTTCCGTATATGTGCAGTTTCCGTATATGCGCAGTTTCTGTAACATAAAGGAATATACATGAACGACTTGCATATACAGATGATATGCACATACAGGAAAGTTCATGTATCTGCACCTTATACGTGCAAATTCAATATACAGAAATTACGCATATACGGAAACTGGTCATATACGGAAGATTTGTGCATATCTTTCGTATATGCCCAGTTTCCGTATATGCGCACATCTTCTGTATATGCCCAGTTTCCGTATATGCGCACATCTTCCGTATATGCACAGTTTTCGTATATTCGCGATTTATGTACATGGAATTTTTACATATACGATGCAGAAGCATAAACGAAGATGTGTACAAATTCCATATCTTGAAATTGTGCATATACGGAAACGGTGCATATACGGAAGACCCGCACATCTTCCGTATATGCCCAGTTTCCGTATATGCGCAAATTCCATATACATAAATTGCGCATATACGGAAACTGTGCATATATGGAAGATGTGCGTATATACGGAAACTAGGCATATACGAAAGATGTGCGCATATACGAAAACTGGGCATATACGGAAGATATGCGCGTGTCTTCCGTATATGCACAGTTTCCGTATATGCGCAATTTCTGTATATGGAATTTGCGCATCTGCGATGCAGATACATGAACGACGTGAATATACGGAAGATATGCACATACAGGAAAGTTAGGGATATACGGAAGACATGCGCATATCTTCCGTATATGCCCAGTTTCCGTATATGTGCATGTCTTCCGTATATGCCCAGTTTCTGTATATGCGCACATCTTCCGTATATGCCCAGTTTTTGTATATGCGCAATTTATGTATATGGAATTTGCGCATATATGATGTAGAAGCATAAACGAAGATGTGTACAAATTCCATATACAGAAATTGTGCATATACGGAAACTGTGCATATACGGAAGATGCGCACATCTTCTGTATATGCCCAGTTTCCGTATATGCGCAGTTCTTCCATATATGAAGATGTGTACAAATTCCACACGACAACCTCCATACATGCATAATTTCCATATATGCACGTCTTCTGTATATGTGCATATCTTCCATATATACATAAGATACAGAAGATGTGTGCATATACAAAATATGTGCACATATGGAGGTTTTCGTATATGCATATTAAGGAAATTGTACAATGTTTTTGTATATGTGCATATATAGAAGAGATGTGCATATACGAAAGTTGCACATATACATAAGATATATGCATATATGGAAGTTGTGCATATACGAAACATGTGCATATATGGAAGATATATGCATATACGGAAGTTGTGTATAACTTTAGCCTATGTATAGGCATAGCTTCCATATATGCACATATATTTAATTTCTATTTATGTGCATATATTTAGTATATCATAAAGATATATATATGAACGACGTGCATATATGGATGATATGCAGCTACAGGAAAATTATGTATCTGCATTGTATACTCGTATATTCAATATACAGAAATTGTGCATATATGGAAGTTTTTCATATACGGAAGTTGTGCATATCTTCCGTATATGGCGAGTTCCGTATATGCGCAATTTATGTATATGGAATTTGCGTGTATACGATTTTTAACATTCTAAGATGTGTTGGACTTCCACTTCTTTACATTTATGATATATTGAAACGGTGCATATATGGAAAATGTGCTCATCTTCCTTATATGCCCCGTTTCCGATACGGACAAATTGATTACATAGATTGCAGATATATGACAATGTCATATCTTTCTGTTTTGTTCATGTCTTCTGTATATGTCCAGTTTCCTTCTATGCGAAAATCTTTCGTATCTACCTAGTTTCCGTATTTGTGCCCTTTTTCTTTTTATGCATTGTTTCCGTATATGCTCAATTTCTGTCTCTGGAATTTGCGCATATATGATGCAGAATCAATAACAAGATGTGTACAAATTCCCTATCTGACATTTCGCATATACGGAAACGGTGCATATACAGAAGACGTAGACATGTTCCGTCTATGCTGAGTTTCTATGTATGCCCAGTTTCGGTGTCCACGGGAATTCAATTACGTAGTTGCGGATATTCGTAAGCTGGGCTTATGCTTCAGGTTTGTGCATATCTTCCGTATATGGCTAGTTTCTGTATATGTGCAGATCTTCCGTCTATGCCCAGTTTTGATATATGCGGGATTTATGTATATGGAGTTTGCGCATATACGATGTAGAAGGATAATCTAAGATGTGTACAAATTCTATATTCAGAAATTGCTCAAGAATGTACTTATCGGAATTTAGCTAAGTGTGGTATCAATAAATCCAAAGTGAAAAAAGACAAAACTTGAGCATGATCACACACTTATAATAGTTGATGACACAACATTGATCACCCAGAACACGTGAACAACATACTTCCATTAGTGTAACAACATAACATAGAAATGCCTATCCAAACTTTCCCTTTGTGGCTCTTAACATAGAAGGAATGCCTTCCATGTGAGACATGTAGATGAAACATCCTAAATTAAACATGTGGAATTGAAGTTGATATGATGACATTGATTAAGGGTCTTATTTTATACGTGTTTGTTCAGGGAACAAACAAGATTGCTTGGTCCTAGGTCATGGTCATCGAGTTGTAATCCAATTCCAAATTGGAGTGATTAACTCACTCTACATATAAGAATGAAGTGAAATGGCTGCAAGCATTATCTCTTTCAAAGTTCACCTCACCAATATCAAATAATACACATATGAATGAAAAATGCTTCCATTCACATTACAAATAATATCCAACGACAAATGCACTACCATGATGAATGCGTACATGTTGGTCTAGTAATAAAGAAAGGTCATGCATTGAAGAATGATATGACACCCTTGGTCAAGTACATAGTTAGTTTTCCTACACTTAATTTCAAGAAAGGTTTTATGACTAATAAAAATAAGTTGAGCACAACTTGATGGTTGAAAAACTTTAGCTCCTAATAAATCAAAACAATTAAATAATGTTCAAATTAAAATCCAAGGCCCAATCTTGTAATGTAATGCAAAGTGATTTCTGTTCTCCAGTGATTGTTTTCTCTATTCCGCTATTTTTTATTAAGTAATGTTGTTGTTTCTCCATTTGTCTGTCTATAATTATAAATCCGTTGTGTGTTATGTATGCTTTGGTCTAACAACTGGTATCAGAGCCAGATATTGGCTTCAAAGGGATTTTTTGATGCCAGGGGTTGATAGTGCCTGATGAGATCAATGCAGTCTTTTTACAGATCTGGGTTTGAAAATAATGGTGGAACAATTGTACATGGAAAAACCTCGAGGAGAATGTGCAAAAGATAGTGCTGTAACTGCCAGGTATCGTAGTGCATTTGCGATATTTACCGGTTTGGAACATGTTGACAATTTTTTCGGGATTCATGCGGCTATTTAAAAAGGTTAGTAGAAGAAATTTTTTCATGCGGCTTCGGAAATTGTTGGTTTTCTGCTACGTGAGGCCACTAGTGATGGAATCTACAAGGTTCTTGTTGTGTTTATGTGTTTATGGTTGCTGCTGGTTATTTTTATATTTGTTTCTCTCAATAATTCTCTGTAATTAATTTATGTTCTTGGGTAAATTTCTTAACAATTGGTATCAGAGCCATGGTTGAGGGTTTGGGCTTCGAATGTATGCCTTTAGTGAAGGATTTATTTTAGCCCAATGGAAATGGTGTTGCAGAGAGCAGTCCTGTAACAGAGTCATGGCTGACTTCATTCAAGGAGTAGAGCAACTTCGTTTCTGATTTGAAGGAATCAGAGAGGAAAGCATTGCAGGAGTTGAAATGCCAGATCAAGGAAGCAATCACGAAGAATTCAGTGAGCATGAAAACGAGAAATCCGATGGGATCAAGAATTGAACCCGTCACCTGTTGAGAGAGGATGGATCAAAATCACAGCAGCAGTAAACAAAAAAAAAAATTTAATGAAGTCAAAATTATTACATGTAAATGGGCATACTACTGTAAGACTTGGTAAGGCATGTGTACCCCTCGGTGATCACCGGAAAAGTTTGGGTTAGACCTAGGTGATAGGGGGATGTCGGGTTAACAATACCCCGGTAAAAACTCTGAGGGGGTAAGAGCTAGAGTGAGCGAGATTGTCTCACTTAGCAGGTTTGGCTGGATTTAGTCAAGGAACCCCAAGTCAAGTTTAAGGGGGGAGTTGTTAGGTAAACTTGACTTGGGATAGAGTCAAAAGTTGACCAGGTTAAATAGTGATGGTTTTGGGGCACATGGTATTGTGCACCCATGGTATTCTGCCCGTGGTATTATATGTAATGGAGCCTATAAAAGGCTGGAAGGACTTCATTGTAATGCATGGCCTGGAGGTGAGCGGTGAAGGCTCACTTGGTCGGATTGGCCAGGGTTTTGGCCAAGGATAATGAAATTTCATTATGATCGGGTTTTTCCCCGGATTTGGGGTTTTCCTACATAAACATGTGTGTTTATATGTTTATGGTTGTTGCTGGTTATTTTTATAGTAATTTCTCTCATTAATTCTCCATAATTAATTTGTGTTCTTGGGTAAATTTCTTAACACTAATAAATCAAAACAATTAAATAATGTTCAAATTAAAATCCTTTAAATTAAACATTTATGATTGCAATTTAATACTTGTATAACAATTTCCACCTAGTTTATGGAAAATGGCTTTAACCCAAGAAATCAATTTTAACTTTGTGTTATAATATTTTTCAATTTTTAAAATGTAATTTATTTTATATTTTATTGATAGTGTAAAGGTCACATGTGAGATCCAAAAAATCTATGCATATTTATACTGATGCATTCCAAAATCATTCTAATTGGTATTCAATTTTTAATTAATAACTATAATATAAATTCAATGTACATACACAAATGCAATTATGAAGTTTTCTAACTATAATATAAATTCAATGTACATACACAAATGTAATTATGAAGTTTTCACAAATTTTTAAGGTAGTTTGCTTAAACAATGACTATAATTTAACGTTACATTCAAACCTTATATTCCTTAAATAAAAAACAAACAAAAATTCTAAAATCATATTATAACTAAATAAATTTGTGAAATATGTGTGTGTGCGCTCTTTTATGATTACCTGGTATATCCTGGGAGTAGTCGTATGGTTGTCTCAATGATTAAGCCATGGGAATAGTCATATGGTTGTCTCAATGATGACTCATTAAATCAGTTATTATAAAATACAATGTTAAAAAATAAAAAATAAAAACAAAATTAAGTTATATTGATAGTTGTCATAATATTTAAATATTTATTTGTGATGTTCTCATTGTAAAAATAATAATTTGGGTTTATAGCTTGCACATGGTTTTGGATCTATTGTTTGGGACCCATGGTTTTGGTTACACATGGTATTGTTCCTCTAGTATTTCATTGTCTAGACTATTTAAATATAGTATATCTCTCACAAAATAAATAGAGAGTGAAAAATAATAATTCAGGTTTATAGCTTGCACAGGGTTTTGGTTACACATGGTATTGTGGCCTTCGACTCTCAAAAAAGAGAGAGAGTGGAAGGCATAGGACATTGGAGTGGAGGTGACTTTGATGTATATTGTATTATTAATAAAAATCATTGTTGATCATTTCCCATGGTTTTCCACGTAAACTCTTTGTGTTGTCTTAATAAATTATTATTGATTTAAGATTTATTGTAATTTATTTATTGATTGGTGTTCAAAATAAAGGATATTGAGAACATTTTTAAACATGGTTACAATGTATAATCAAACAAATTAGAGATTTTCACAATTTTTTTAAATATATTTACTTTTGACTTTTTAGGTGATTAAATAGTTTGTCTTTATCTATTTAAAGTTGATATAAAATTGTATTTTGTTGTGTTTTTTTCCGGGTAATTTTTAATAGAGACATTGAATTGTATTTTGTTTTGTTTTTTTCCAGGTAATTCTTAATAGAGACATTGGTAATGCTTCATAGACACATTGGTAATGTTTAATAGAGACATTGAATTGCTTTATTTATAACTTATTCAGAAATATTTTTTAGTTTTATATATATAATATATATATATATATTATATATATATATATATCAACTTTATATTAAACATGAAAAAAATTATGCATTTATTTGGTATTTAACTGAATACTGAAGTACGAGGATGAGAAGGAAAAGATTCAAAAATATTTCCACATAATTTCAAGGAGATGATAGAGTTTGATGAGTCACAAAATTCTGTGAAGGCTATTACAAAAATGAAGTACTACTACGAGCAATCTAAGCTAGGAATGATTGGAAAGAAAAATAAAGCCTCAAATTCAAAGGAAAGCAACGCAATCTATGATAGGAATGATTAGAAAGAAAAAGGAAGCCTCAAATTCAAAGGAAAGAAGCATGCAATTGCCGAGAAACTACTTGGAAAAAAGGAAGGGAATTCAATCACCATTAGCAAGGGTGAGTTTTAGAAAATGTTTACTAATGTAGAGAGAGACTTATTCACTCAGATTGTGAGAGAGGAGGCTAATGGCTATCGAGGGGAACTACATAAATGTTGAACTTATGATAAAAACCATAAGAAGTGGGATTACCCATGAAAGAATAATGGCCTGAAGTTATAAACTACATATTGATTTTCTAAAATAAATACATATTATTTTATATAACTAATTAATTTATATGATACCACACTTTATATATATATATATATATATATATATATATATATATATATAATATATATATATTATATATATATTTCTATTAAAAAATAAATAAATTATTTTATATACATATATAATTTGAAACCTATGAATTATTAGTTTTATTTTAATATCTATTAGAAAGGTTGAGTGATGTTGCTAGGTGTTTATTGGTTCCTCTGACTTTTTTATTAGTTTCTATTTTTCTTTTTTTAAATTTAATTTGTATAAGTATTGGATTTAGATGTGAAACAATTATTGCCTAGATTTACAATTAGATTTCACATCATGTTATATTTTACTTATTGAATATCTATATTCCCTCTCTTTGATGTACAAACATGTTCATGATGGTGTTGTGTTGGGAGTAATTAAAATGAAGTTGTATAATTATATGTACTTCTCAATTCTTCTCATTGTTAATATATATTTTATGATATCTCTATTTATACTTTTTGTTACATAAGGATATGAGCATGCAAAGAATATTTGTCTCCTTGAAATAGAAAGGTTTGTCGCTTAAAAAACATAGAGAAAGGATACAAATATCTTGAGTGGAACTAAGACAAGGAACTAAAAAAGTCATATACACATAGAGAAAGGATACAAATATCTTGAGTAGAACTAAGACAAAGAACCAAAAAAATTATATAATAATTGTTAAAATAGATAATCCAACTAAGAATAGCATAAGGATACATATACCCATTAAATATATACAACTAAATTGATAGAGAGAAAGGACCATATTCTTTGCATTAGAATGAACCAAAACCATAAGCGTTACACTATCTATTACAGTGGCAAGAGTACTAGTCCTTCTACCTTGACAAATTTAAACAAAAGATAAGTAATGAATAAACATTGTTAAACACAAATGTAATAGCAACAAGGTTATACAAATAAAGTAGCTCCCCTCTTCATATGCCCATAAATCACAAAAAAAATTCTAATATTTTAGAAGAAATACCACACAGACTAAAGGATAAGGTACCAAAATTAAATTACAATTCTCAAAACCATAAAAATTCCCACCAATTCCCACCTTAATCAATAAATGAACAACATCCAAGGCTGGCAATAACACCTTATTTATAGCCCTAGCATAACCAATACACTATTGAAATTGCTTTCCATTCTTGTCGGCCTACAATAATTACTTACAAATTTGCCACAAATGTTTACTAAATCTTTTAGCCAAATCCAAGAGAAGGTACCCAATGTGAGAAGGGTTAAGAACCATCCTCAAAACTATCCTTTGAAACTAATATGATATAGGGTCCTATACAAACATAAATTACTAAAATCATGCATGTGATCAACCATTAAGGAATGTGATATATGATATTTTACTCATATTTTTATGAATTCATATAAGTTTAAAAAAATGACTAGCTTAATTTATTGTTCTAATGTCTTCCTTATAATTGAGAAATCCCCTAAAATAATTAATATCCTCAAATACAAAGTCCAATATAATATATTTTCACTATACATTTTTAAATTATATTAAATTAGAAAATAAATTTAATATAAATAGATATTTATTTGTTTTTAATATAATTTTATGAAACTTTATTACTCTCTTCAATATATTATTATGTGACTATATCTTATTTTATCATTTTTAAAATTTCAAATATAAATTAAATAAAATATAAATTTATGTAATATTAAGTACAAATTTAATATGCTTAAATTTTATATTTTAATATAAATTTACATAAATAAATCTACATGATATATAGATTTACATTAAATAAATCTACATTACAACATAACTATATTAAATGAAAATATGAATAATATTACATCTATTTTCAATATATCGTTTCTCCTATAAAATAATTTTAATATATTAAATGTATATATGAATAATAATACGTCTACCTTCAAAATATCGATTCTCTTCTACAATTCTTCTACCTTCAAGATATCGATTCTCCTATAAAATTCTTTTAGGTCATCTAACGTTGTTCACGTATGCTTCGAGTCGAATCTTATGGCAACCGACGACCAAGGTTTCCATCACGCTCACGATAAGGTAAGGTCTTGTAATTTGATCCATTATTGCTCTTCCCTTCTTCAAGGAATCAAATTCTATTTTTAATGAGGATATTAATTTTTTTAACTGTGTTAAATTTGAGACTTTTTAAAGTAATCTTGATAATTCCAATGCAAGGAATTGAAACAAGGAATTGAAACATACATTGTGTAGACCATTAAGTCGTCTCACGAGAAAACTCTAAACCCTTATGAATGTTACTTTGATTCAAAAATTATCACAAGGCCAAAAATATATGTGCCACTTTGGAACTTGACATTATACCTACCACTCAGTCATCTCATTAAAAAACCCTTATGAACTTTAATTTAATTAAAAAAAAAATTAGTGATGAAATGGGAGACTACGACTTAGCAAGTAAGCTTTCTCCTCGATCTTCCAATTTTTGTGCAAGGATAACTTACAACACTAAATTCAAAATCCATCCGCCAATAACGCAAATAATTTCACTTGCAAGCAAAGCTTTTACTGAAGGATTTCCGCCTTGAGAGAAACTTGAGGAAATGAAACCCTATATACTGCAATGAAGATTAATATTTCAGTAGCGTTTGACATTGCAATGAAGATTTATATTTGGGTAGTGTTTGAAATTCCAATCAATCATTCTTTGTGCCATGTTTAAACAGATTTATTATTTTCTCAATACCTGGTGTCGAGGCGTGCGAATACGGAACTATAAGAGAAGTTTAAGCTCGATCGTGATATGTTTATTACCAAAGAAGCACTCTCAGTGCTAGATTCGAACTGGAACCACACTTTTCAAAGTTGAAATTGAGTTTGAACAAGGAAATAGTGGGATAAAAGCTCTCCGTGAAACTTTGTCAGGTCCGGGCCAAAATTCGGGTTCCTCGCTAGACAGAATACTAAGAAAGAATAACTCAGTTAGCAAAAGAAAGTTGCCCTGAATATATATGGAACACGAAAACACCCTGTAAATTATTACCATCAAAATTGTTGTCCTAAAATAATAACAATAGAGGCGTGTCAAATTAATATTCTTCATATTCCACCACTGCGCCTGCATTGTCCATCTTCCTGACATTACAGAAGCACGCAACATTCTGAAAATTTGCTTCAATTCGCCTTCACCCATAATTTTCGGTTCGTTGGAATCTAGATCGAACTGGATATGGTATAGCTAGAAATCTGCGAAGCACTCCAGGTCTTCCTTCTAATCCTCTTATAGGGAGGGCATTTTTCATTTCAATTTAAAAAACTTACGTGGCATAGCCCACCCTCTCACATTTCATTTCAGGCGAGACTGTAAGTTTGAAATTTTGAGCGGGACTGCGAGTTTGAAATCTTGCGGGCGGAGGTTTCCTTGAATGTGTAGGTGGAAGTCCCGAGTTTGAAATCTTGCGCGCGGAGGTTTCCTTGAATGTGTGTAGGTGGACAGTGCATTTTCATTAACTACATCCACTTGCATTAAGTCTATCCAAGTGATTAAGTCGGAGGCGGGCAGGAACACTCGGAGCAGGAGGCGGGCAGGAACGCATCGCCGGTCGCGGTGAGGTCTCGGGCAAGAAGCATAGCCCGAGCGGGGTGATGATGGATGCGTTGATGCATGAACATGGTATGTCAAATTCCTGTCGCTAGGGTAAAGACTATAGCATTAAACTGCTATAGTCGCACAAATAGGACTTCTAAACAAACAGTCAAATGAAAAGTCACAGCCAGTCATGTCTTGATGCATTGCATATTTGCTAGGTAGTCCATTCCATTTTATGTAGACAAAATAGAAATAACATAACCCTTGGTGGGTTCTGGAGTAGAAAAGCATTGCTACATCATGGCAACGTCGCTTCACTGTTGAAATGCTGTTTATTGCTTCATGTTGTATCTCATACCGCTCAGTCAAATTATAATTTTCCGCAGAAAATTCATTTCTTAAAATTCACGGGATTCTAACCACGACGTGCACAATCAGGGTTTTGATGAATGGATTGATAATTAACCTGGGCAGATTTGTATGGTGGAGCAGAATTTGGAGATATTTTTTTTGGATAATGCTTAACTATGTTAAGGGGCGGAAGATTAGTCAAATAATAGATAATTAAATTAAAAATATATTTGTTATATAATAATATAAAGTCTTCATACACAACCCTCGATGGCTTCTTGTCCACAAAAGCATTGCTATACCATTTTAAGCACGATTCCGAATTGAGACTGAGAGCAAAAACCATAAAACAATTGCCCACATTGCCGGGTAGGACATTGGACGTACCTGGTGGGTTCGTACTTCTATTTACATCTCTTATGCGTATTTAGATCTCAGCATGACAGATCTGCCTCTTCAGTAAGGGATATGTTTTTATTTCCATTTTGTAATTTAATGTATAAGGGATATTTGTAATTTTTTAATGATTAATATGAATTTGATGTATAATATTTTAGAAAATATTAATATTAAATATATGCATACAAAAAAAAGATATGAGAGGGCATGTTTTAACATTTTAATGTGTAGAATGTGAATTATAAATAAAATATTTCAAGGTCAACTACATAAATACCAACCATGATCCATCTTAACTCCCCATCTACCAAGAGCCCACAAGGAATTCACAAATTAATTCATGGGATAGTTTAATTGGCAATAGTTTTGTTATGAAGTATTATGTAAAAAATTAGATTCAAGGTTTAGATCGTCCATAAGTCAACGAAATAAAAAGAAAGAAAAATGAAAAATCATGAATTATATAAATTATCACCATTATGAAATTTTCAAATAGTTTAAAATCCATATTTGACTTCATGGAAGTTTTTATTTCTAAGTTGTTTCTTTGAAGGAGAGTCTTAATTTTGGATGAAAGAATGAGGCAATAGCTATCCAAACAAATGGGAATGTTATGATTTTGGATGAAAGAATGATGTTAGAACCATCCCCACAAAAACTAATGTTGGCACAAGGATTGTTTGGATGTTTGCTGGAATAGGTTTTGTCCCTAGAAAATGACACCCACTCTCAAACCTTCCCAATGAAATTTTAAGACCTAATGGGAACTAAACGCTACAAAAACCAACTCATGTGCACCATAAAATTACTTTATAGTCTATATAGAGAATAATATCTTACAATGACAATTAATGTATATGCATTTATATATCTCATCTTATTTTTGTGGAATGAGCATTCCATCCTTTGTAAACACTTTCATTCGATTCAATCACATTTTGTATTTCCTCTTT